>PVJN01043651.1:0-17696 GCA_004026805.1 Lasiurus borealis | reverse complement strand
AAGCCAGGGCCTGGTCTGGATCCTTCCCAGCCCTTAACCCCGAGCCGGCTGCTTGCTAGCGATGTGACCTTGGTGGGCACAGCGTGGCGAGCCTCCGTTTTCACGCATGATGACGAACGGGGATGGGGGGTGGGCGTATGGAGAGGAGGACTGTGAGAGGAATTCAGTACCTGCCACAGTGCCCGCTATGGGGCGCTCATTCCCTCTTGTACTTGAAACATGCAAACAGCTAGAAACGTGCTTGAAAAAGTCTGACTCCTTGAACAAATAAGCCTTATCCCTCTGGAAACAAAACGGTGTGTGTAATGTGTAATGACCTGCGTTAAATGTGTTTTATTGCCAGTTAGTCGTCGTGGGTAAACATTTGCCTGAGACTGTAAGAAGGCAGAGAAGCAGGCCCTAAGGCGGGCAGGACGAGAGGAGCCGTGCTCATTCCTGAGTTCAGAACTAACCGGGGACCCCCCCGTGCTGCAGGTGGTGGGGCGAGGCCTGCTGGCGGCCCCGAGACGTCCGCCCACGATGGGGAGACCCGCCTTGCCTTCGCTCTGAGCGGGGCTCTTTCCCCAAAGAAAGATTCAAAGCTGTGTGTGTGTGTGTGTGTGTGTGTGTGTGTGTGTGTGTGTATGAGAGAGAGAGAGAGACAGAGAGAGAGAGACAGAGAGAGAGAGGGGCAGACAGACACTGGGTCTCAGGAGGCACAGCTGACCCAGGACCCTGGGCGGGCTCGGGAAGAATCAACTCGTTCTCTGATGTCCATTTTATAGGGTGTTGTGTAGGCCCGGGTACCCGGTACCCGAGGCCAGGGCAGTGCTGTATGACCATCTGACGTGGCTGGAGGCCTGAGTGGGTGGGCTGACCTGGGATGACCCTGCTTGGCAAAGGGGTGCTCCGCCCCTAGAGTCAGACTAGGCGGTGGCCAGGGCCTTCCTGAGCTCCTTGCTCCTCTGCTGGTCGATGTCTTCCATTTCCCGGAGTTTCTGCAAGGGCACCAGGGAAGGCTGGGATCAGGGCGGGAACGCCAGGAGCCGCACAGATGAGGGCAGAGCCGGGCCCCGCCAGCCTCAACCACAGCTGGCCCCCATTGCTGCTGGGATCTCCTGCTTCTCCCGGTGGCCACGTCCCCTCCCCGCCTGCGGCCGCTCCTACCTGGGAGATTTCCGTGAGGATGATGCCTCGGTACTGTCTGGCCCGTCCCAGGGCCTCCATCTCAGCCAGGAATTCTTTCCTCTCCTGGATCTCCTTGACCACTGGACAGAGAGGAGGGTCGTCATGGCACAGGGCGATGGGGCCTCAGGCTCCTGGTGGGGAGGGGGCGCGGGGAGGGACCGCCTCTTGGGGGCGGAAGCAGTTCTGTGATCAGACACTGCCTCACTAGCTTGTCCTCAGGGATCAACGCTTCCCCGATTCTGGGTCCCTCACATTCTCCCGGCGCTAACTGGCCTCTCCCGGCACTAACTGGCCCGTCCCGGCGCTTACGTTCTTGAAAGCGGTCCAGCTCGGGGGCTGGGGGCTTCCGCTGGGCAGCGCGGGGCTTCTTTTTCCGCTCCTCCTTGTCCTTCCCGGTGGCAAAGATGTTCTGGAGTCTTCGCTTCTCCTTCTCCAGATCTCCTGCGAGGCCCAGCAAAGGCCGAGTCAAGGCCCGAAGGGCACCCGGTTCAGGGCCCGTGTTCCCAGCTGGGCCTGCTTGCTCCGAGCGGCCTGGGTCACAGGGAGGGGGCTTCTGCTATCCCGGCACCTTCTAGCCACGCGCCTCTGAGCCTGTCTTGTCAAGATAGGCAGGAGAGCCAAAACCGGTGTGGCTCAGTGGATAGAGCATCAGCCTGTGGTCCCAGGTTCGATTCCAGTCAGGGGCATTTAACTTGGTTTCGGGCACATCCCCAGTAGGGAGTGTGCAGGAGGCAGCTGATGGATGTTTCTCATCGATGTTTCTAGCTCTCTGTCCCTCTCCCTTCCTCTCTGTGAAAAATCAACAAAACATTAAAAAAAAAAAAAAAAAAAGCAGGAAAAGGGATCGAAAGAACCAAGCAGAGAGCTCTGTCAAAACCCACACACTGCTTCGGTGCAGAGCAAGGCTAAGAAAACTCAGTGGCCAAAACCAGTTTGGCTCGGTGGATAGAGTGTCGGCCTGCGGACTGAAGGGTCCCAGGTTCGATTCCAGTCAAGGCGTGTACCTTGGTTTCGGACACATCTCCAGTGAGGGGTGTGCAGGAGGCAGCTGATCAATATCTCTCATTGATGTTTCTAACTATCTCTCTCCCTCTCTGTAAAAAATCAATAAAATATATTAAAAAAAGAGAGAGAGAGAAAACTCAGTGGTCGCCACATGGCAGCCTGTGTGCCGTGTTGGAGGGATTGGGCCAAGAGTTGTGAAGCGCCATGGAGGAAGGGGGAAGGGCCCCCTGAAGTGGGCGGGGTGCAGAGAGCTCTGGGTTTGAGGCACCATGTAAGCTTGAGAGAGCCGTGGCCAGGAGGTCTGCCGGTCAGCCAATCATCAGAGCTGGATAGAATCCAATTAACTGTTAAAGAGCATTCTGGAAAATTCTTGAAAAAGGACAGCCTGTTTTCTGCTGCTCCCTGAACGCTCCTCAGCTAACGTGCCAAGGCTCATGAGCATCAGCATAAACAGCGGGAGAATTGGGTTGGATTCGTGCTCACCTGCCCCGCTCATCTCCCCGCACCCCTGCCCCTCGTGGATGGGGGTAAGGAGGGGCTCTGGCCCAGGCCCTCTAACTTACTGGTGGCTCGAGGTTTGAACTGCTCCCGGGTGTAGGCCCCGTTGGCCTGGCACATGCTGGCAGGCCGGAGCTGGGACCGGGCCGCCAGGATGGGAGGCAGGTAGACGGCCGAGGCCTGCTGCTTGGAAGGCAGGACCCTCTGGCTGGATGTGGGGTTGCAGTACAGGGGCAGAGCGTCTCCTCCTGGGGGGAAAGGTTGTGGGGATCCGCTGGATTCTTAATAATTTATCAAAGTGGCACCTTTTATCATGAGGCTAACGGTGCAGAAGTCTTCCCTCCTGCCCTCCCAGCCCCCTCTGCAATGGTAGATAGTCTCGGTCCATTCTTTTTTTTTTAATGTATATTTTTATTGATTTCAGAGAGGAAGGGAGAGGGAGAGAGAGAGAGAAACAGCAATGATGAGAGAGAATCATTGATTGGCTGCCTCCTGCATGCCCCCCACTGGGGATTGAGCTTGCAACCTAGGCATATGCCCTGACCAGGAATCGAACCGGTGAACTCTTGGTTCCTGGGTCAGAACTCAACCGCTGAGCCACACCTGGCTGGGCTTGGTCCGTTCTTTGTGATACTATACAAAGAAGCTCATACAATGGACCACACTGTGCTACATTCCATAATTGATTCTTCACTTATCAGCGTATCACGTATCTCTTTCCAGATCACTCCATTTACATGTAACTGATTTTTTACAGCTGCATACTAGTCCTTATGATGGCTACACCATATATTCAACTAGCCTCCGCATTTCAGAAACTCAGGCTGTTTTTCTTTTCTTTTTACCGCTTCAAACAACGCTGTAATAAACATTCTTGCACATCAAGCCTTCGTACTGGTGCTTTTATTTCTATCGGTGGATTCCTAAAGCCTGCTTGGTCCACAGGGAGGGAGGGATGCTTTGGATGGTAACAGGCACAGACCTGTCTCACTGCCCCGGCCCAGACCTGGGGCTCCTCCGCTAGGCCCGGTCTGTTTGGATCCGGCCCCTGACTGTCCATCCCCCCTTCTTCTATCATCCACCCGGCAAACACGTAATGAGCATCTACTCTGAGGCAGGCCCAGACCACTGGCGGTAAAGTGGTAAGAAAGACCAAGTCCTGCCTTCATGGCGCCTGCATTTGGGGTGTGGAATCAGATAAAATATTTTCCAGGGTGCCAGGAAAGCAGTGAGCCAGAGGGGTGTAGTGGGAGTAGGGGTCAGAGGTCACGGAAGACAAGAGAAGGAGAGGGCTTTGTAGGCTCTTTCTCTGTGTGAGGTTGGAAGCCATCAGAGGGTTTTGAGCAGAATGACCTGATCTTCTTGGTTGTTTTTGAAAATATAATACAGTTTTGGGGGGCCAAAGGCAGAGGCAGTCAGGGTATAGTTTGAAGGTCAAGCAATGGGCTGGCTGATGTCAGACGTGGGGTCTGGGAGAAGAGGAAGGATGGATGGTTGAGGTGTCCACCCGAGGACCTGAAAGGATGGGGCTGGCAGTGTTTCCCGTCGACCGTCTCTTCACACAGCGCTATGACTCTCTCTCCTAAAGCGATGCTGTGCTTCCTAGAATGACCCCTGCTCTCTCTGCTGCTCCCTGTTTCTGCCTGTCCAGTGCCAGATACTACCTCTTCCTTTGGTCCATTCTCAGCAAACAGTTATGGCCCAAGTAATTCTGGGAGTTCAGGTAAAGGAGAGGAATTGGTGGCTTGCAACAGAATTTGAACCAAGGCTCAAAACAACAGTAGGATTTGGATAAGAGAAGTAAAGAGAGGCTAGAAGAAAGCAGATTCAACAGCAATGTTTGGAGGCAATTAAAAAAACAACAACCAAATCTCTAAACCTTCCTTCCCCTGGCGGCCGGCACCGCCTTCTCTCTGGAGCAGCCTTCCTGCTCCGGCCCAGAACCACCTTTCTGCCTGCCCACACTACCCAGAGGCCCGGAGTGCCTGGGGTGGTGCAGAATGCCAGCGCCCTCGCCATGCTGACAACGCAAGTGTCCCGCCCTGCCCCTGGCTGCTCAGCACCTGTGTATGCAAATTAACCCACCAGCTATGGTGAGATAATTTGCATACTCACTCCTGATTGGCTGGTGGGCGTTACGAAGGTATGGTCAATTAGCATGTCACTCTTTTCTTAGGTAGATTAGAGGCCCGGTGCATGAATTTGTGCATGAGTGGGGTCTGCTAATCTGGCCAGGGAGAGGGGACATGTGCAGCTGGTCGGCCTGTCTACTGGTTGAACTCCTGGTCGAGGGGACAATTTGCATATCTGCCTTTTATTATATAGAATATACTCTGCGTTCAGAGGTCATAATAATCTGGCCACTCAGTGGATATACACAGCTCTCTCCTCTGGAGAGCTCATATCGTATGTGTGTAACAGGGAGGAACAGATTGCAGACATGACAGTTTTGAGAAGATTTTGGCTGGGCGAGGAGTTCCAATGGCTCTGTGATCTCTCAGGAAGGTTGGTTTAGAGGGGGACTGCAGGATGCATGTCAGGAGGCAGGAACAAAGGCCCCTCAAGGTCACTTCCCCAGGGGCAAGATAAAAAATACGGTACTGTGCTATTTATTCTGGTCTTTGAAAGTGATGCCCACTGCTCCTTCAGACAGAGGAGCCCTAAGAATGTGGCCCAGCCCCCCTCTGCCCAGCAAGCCTCTGGGGCTGACTCTTACTTTTCATGGTGTCCATGATGTGTCGCTGTTGGAACTTAGTCAGTTTGGATTCCTTCATCATCACTGCAAGAGAAAGCCCTTCGGTAAGGCCGCCTGGGCTGCGGGCAGAGCCTTCATCTCACACCGCTGAAATGCAAAATTGCCACCACCTCCCACCGTTCTGCACCCAAGTACTTCCGCTCTGACTCTCTGCTTTATTTCTCCCTAGAGCACTCCTCACCGTCTAAGCGCTATAATTTCAATTTGTTACCCTCCCACTAAAATATTTGCTCCCCCCCGGCTAGCTCAGTCGGTAGAGCATGAGACTCTTAAAATATTTGCTCCCTGAGAGCACACATTTTTACTCTTTTTTTTCTTCTTCCTTTTTTAAAAAAATATAATTTATTGATTTTTTACAGAGAGGGATAGAGAGCCAGAAACATCGATGAGAGAGACATCGATAAACTGCCTCCTGCATGCCCCCCACTGGGGATGTGCCCGCAACCAAGGTACATACATGCCCTTGACCGGAATCGAACCTGGGACCCTTCAGTCCGCAGGCTGACACTCTATCCACTGAGCCAAACCAGTTTCGGCCCTTCTTCCTTTTTTATGCTGTATCCTTTGCCACATAGTGGGATTTTACGTGTTTTTCATTGAGTGAAGGAATGCATAAATGAATGAATGAGCAAGTATTCGTCAAGCTGGAGCTACAATAGGGAGCCCAAACAGGAACAATCGTACCCTGATGGAGTGCACGGGCTAGAGGGGTAGGAGGATGCTGATCCAACGGGACACCCTAAATATATGACTACAGGCTATGCTGAGTCCAAGGAAGGAAAGGTATTTGGTAAGGTGAGGGCCTGTCACCCACCTCCATGTGGTGGTGGGGGTGGGGGGGAGATAAGGCTTCCCTGGGAAGAAAGGGAAAGTGCGATCTAAGGGATGCACAAGAAGGATCTACTCCGACATCCTTCCTCCTTTGCCTTTCAGCCACTTGCCAGTAAGTGGTAGGACCTGAACCTTCCCAAACCCAAGGCTTCTCCTCGGTAAAACGGAAACAGCCATTACTAAGCCCCAGGTCACTTAGGGGAGACCGGAGTTTCAGAGGGTAACCGCTACCGCCGCTCTCACCCTGTCCTTCGCGCCGTACTGACCTCTGAGGAGCTCGCAGGTTCCAGGGGTGTAAGTGGTCTGCTTGGGGCAGCGACAGAACCCCGTCCCTTTGGTCACTGCCTTCACCCTATCCTGGGAAGCCATGGGAGGGCTCTGCGGAGGGTCAAAAACGCAATGACACACCCGTCTCCCAGGTCCAGTCTCTATCCCAGCCCCTCCCCCTCCCACCCCGGCCCCCCGCGCGCGGGGAAAGTGTGGGAGCAGCCCGGTCCCATTGGAATTGTGACGCCGCCCTTCACTATTGCGACAGAGCCCCAGCCTTCCACCCGGAGCGGGTACGCAGGCAGATGCACACACGTGAACAGAGGCCTCATCCGGACCCGGGGTCTGTGGCAGGGAAAGTCCTAGGGAGGAGGGGGCCTTCGCCGCGGGCGTTACGCCCAAATTGAAACCTCACCCTAAATGGACACGCCGGTTGGGGGGGCCCCCACGCAGACAGCGGCGGCGGCGGCGGCGGCGGGGACCCCAGCCCGCCCCCGGCCAAGAGCGGCGGCTGGGACCCGCCCGCCCGCAGCGGAGACGGCGGTGGGCTCCGCAGACCGAAGACCGCAGTCACGGTTCTCCCGCGGCACCGCGCGGAGGGCCCGCAGAGTCACTTCTGGGATCCGGGCGCGTCCGGAGCGGGATGCTAGACGCTCTGGCTGCCATGGTAACGAGCGCGCGAGCTACGCGGCGCATGCGCGCGCGCCTACAGCCCCGGCCCGCCTTCTGGGAGCGATTGCTTCCGGGTGGCCGCGCAGGCGCAGAGGGCCGCGGCGGCGCTGTGCGAGGCGGAAGCGCGCGGTTTGTGGGTCTCCGCGCACGGGTGTGGGGCGCGGGCGTCATGTCAGACAACGAGGACAAGTGAGTGCGGGAGCGAGGCGGCCTTTGCGGGTCCTCGGGGGGGTTGGGGGGCGGGTGACGCGGGAAGCAGGAGTCGCGGAGCAGAGTCTGAGGGGCCTGGGCTGCTGCGGGGCGCGCGGTGCTGGAGCCGGGAGGGGCGGGGAGCATGGCCCGAGGTTGGGGCACAGGAAGCCTCAGGCTCGAGGGTCCGTGTAAAAGCGCCTCCCAGCAAGCTCCCGCCGAGCCGGGCTCCGCGCCGTGTTTGGGGACCGCGGAGGCGGGCGAGGCACAGCCCCCGCTCTCCACGTGCTCCCTCCCCGCAGAGGGGCGGGCCCGTGAGCAGAGAGTCCAGCGGCCTGCGAGGCGAGGCAGGCCCTCGGATAACGTCGTTTTGTTTCCACGCTGAGGAGGTGCTGCAGGACAGCGGTTCTCAACCTTCCTAAGGCCGCGACCCTTTAATGCAGCTCCTCATGTGGTGGTGAGACCTCCAGCCATACTCCATCACTGTAATTTTGCCATTGTTATGAATTATAATGTAAATACCTGTGTTTTGCGATGGTCTTAGGTGACCCCAGTGAAAGGGTCGTTCGACCCCCAAAGGGGTCGCGACCCACAGGTTGAGAACCGCTGCTGTAGCAACTCCTGTTTGAAATCAGTTTGCCGATGGTTTTGGGTTCGTCCTGCGTTGTTTTGCCTAAAGTCTCAGAAGCTCCCTGCGAGGTGAAGTGAGGACTTACTCCCCGGGCGCACCCCGGAAGAAGTGAGGAAGGCCTGGGAAAGGGGTGCAGAACCTGGGTGAGAGAAGGAAGTGGCTTGCATTACAGCAGCTGTTCTCAACTTGGGGGTCGAAGGACCCTTTCACAGGGGTCGCCTGAGACCATGGGAAAATGCAGATATTTACATCATGATGCATAACAGTAGCAGAATTTCATGGTTGGGGGTCACCACCCCATGAGGAGCTGTATGCAAGGGTCTCGGCCTTAGGAAGGTGGAGAACCGCTGCACTAGGGTGGTAGTAGTAGGGGTCGTGAGAAGTGGTTTTGGGTTCCGGATTTATCTCGAAGCTAGGGCCACGGTGACGTTCTGATGTGCGTGTGGGGTGCGAGGGGAGGTCTGTTCTGAAGATAGAAGTAGGGGCTGGGGCAGCAGACGTATATGATTCCAGAGGAAGAAGCTGGGGAGATCCTCAGGGGAGTGGCGTGGAGAAGAGGAGGAACTGCAGGACCTGGCGCCTTAGCCTTTCTGTGCCCATCCTCGGGGGGGATGCTTTTGGCTCCCGCCCTTCCTGCGCGCGCTGGGCCCCATCAGCAGTTAGAGATTCCCAACAGGAGTGCTTGTGGGGGGAGAGGAGACACCTGCTGAGGAGACTTGAGAAGGAGCAGCCAGCGAGGTGGGGGACACCCAGAGAGGGAGGTGTCCTTGCAGTCCCGGGAGGAGAATGTGCTGAGGGATGGGGAGTGGCCGAGGGGGCCAGCTGGTAGGCAAGCTCAGTGAAGACGTGAGTAGTGCATTGGACTCAGCAACATGGAAATCATTCACATGCTCGAAAGAAGGAGTGGTTTTGAGGGAGTCATGGAGGTGGGTGTCTTCTCGGAGTGAAATTATGACAGAAGAAGAAGAGAAGAAGGGACCATAACTGGCTTGGCTTAGTGGATAGAGTGTTGTCCTGCGGATCCAAAGGGTCCCCTTGATCAATTCTGGTCAAGGTCATGTACCTTGGTTGTGGGCACATCCCCAGTAGAGGGTATGCAGGAGGCAGCTGATTGATGTTTCTCTATTATCGATGTTTCTAGCTCTCTATGCCTCGCCCTTCCTCTCTGTAAAAAATCAATAAAATATATTTTTTTAAAAAAAAAGAAGAATGGGAATCCGTGACATTGGACAACTCTTCCATGAATTTTGCTCCCAAGGGGAGCATGGAAATAGGGCTCCCTGGGGAGAGAATAGAGAAGTTTTTTTTGTTTTTTTAAGGTTGAGCAGTATCTACACGTTTATATGCTTGATGTGAATGATACAGTAGAGAGAGAGAAAAAGCAGCAACGATGCGAGTCCTAGCACAATTTGGGGGGCTGATGGGAGTAAGTTTGAGCATAAGTTTGATTCGCTCATTAAGTAGATGTTTATCTAGCACCCCTCAGTAGTGGCTGAGACACCCTTTGCCCTCTCTGATTCTGTTAAGTGATGCTCTGACTAACTGTCTCGTCTTGTACAGCTTTGATGGCGACGACTTTGATGACGTAGAGGAGGATGAAGGACTGGATGACTTGGAGAATGCGGAGGAGGTCAGTGTTTAACCCTGGGCTCTCTCTTCTGCAGCCCGGGCTGCCAAGTAGCCTGGCCAGTGGCAATTCCCCGAATGCATCCGCCTCCTGTTTGTGCCCCTGCCACAAGCACCCCCAGTTAGAGTGAGCGAGTTCCGGTCCTGGGTCGGGGAGAAGCTCTATAAGGTGGGTCTGAAGGCTTTGCCCATTTGGATCACAGCCCCTGGCTTCTGGGACAGTTAATTCCCTGATAGGTGAAATGTTACCTTCAGCCATTCAACAAATGTGTTGAATGTTTATTATGTGCCGGGTGCTCTGTGGGGTGGGGGTACATAGGAGCAGGGGGGCAAGGGGGAGAGTGACCTGGATAAAGCTGGAAAGGTAAGGACCCCGATCAGGCAGATTTCATAGCCTGAAGGTAGTGGGAAGCCACTGAGGAGTTTTGAGCAAGGGGGTGGCATGGTCCAGTTTGCACTTTAGAAAGAGCATCCTGGCCTCTGAGAAAGGAGCGAATTGGAGGAACAAGAGTAAAAGCTACAGAGCTCCAGGTGAGAGGCCTGTAGTTGGACTTGGGCACTGCTGGTGTCAGCGATGAGAAGCAGAGGAAAGATATTTTGGTGGGTTGGCTGTGGCGCTGAGAGAGTGGGATGACAAGGAAGAATTCTAGGTTTCTGGCTTGAGTGGCTGGGTGGATGGGTTACTCTCTCCATGAATCCGATAGGGCTGTCCCTCTTGTGTGACTGATGGAGGAGGAAGTGCGTTATGTCTCCTGGACAGAGTGACTCGTGACGTTTTTAGGCTTGGAAGCTGCAGCCCCTCTTTTTGACTTTCTCGGGTAACTATTCACTGTCAGAAACCTCCAACCCAGCCTTCTGGGCCTTCCATTCCTTTCCTGTCAGCCTTGCCTCCGACATGTGGTTTAACTCTGGTCCCTTCTGATACCTAGTGCTCAGCCTGGTTTGGATCTGTATTGCTTCTCACTAACATGGCTGCAGAAATTGTGTTCTTGGTTTGCCTTCATTCTGCCCTGATTGCCTTTCTGCTGCCAGGCATCTTTCTTTCCTGCCACGTGATTGATTACTATTGGTCTTCCTTAAAATGGTCTTGTTGCTTCTGCCCTTGCCCCTTCAGAATATTCTCAACAGAGTATCCAGAGTGGTCTTTTTTTTTTTTTTTTTCCAGAGTGATCATTTTAAGTGTTAAGTCAGATTGTGTTTCTCTTCTGCTCAGAACCCTCGTCCGACGGTTTCCCATTCTCTTCACAGTAAATGCCAAAAAGCTGTATAAGGTTCTCTACTTGCTCCCTCTGTGACCTTACCTCTCCTTGCTGTCTCTGTCATGCCAGGCAGATTCCTGCTTAGGACCTTTGATCATGCTGTTCCCTCTTCCAGGAACACTTTTCCCTAAGCCATTGGTCGGCAAACTCATTAGTCAAGAGAGCCAAACATCAATAATCCAATTACTGAAAATTCTTTGGAGAGCCCAATTTTTTAAACTTAAACTTCTTCTAATGCCACTTCTTCAAAATAGACTCGCCCAGGCCGTGGTATTTTGTGGAAGAGCCACACTCCAGAGGCCAGAGAGCCCCATTTGGCTTGCGAGCTGCAGTTTGCTGACCACGGCCCTAAGCTATTCACATGACCTGCTTCTCGCCTCCATCAGGTCTGTCCAGGTCATCTCATTGAGGCCTTCTGTGACAGTCCTGTTAAAATTGCTGCATCCTCCCCTTTTGTCCACATCACTGCCCTGACACTTCCTGTCTGTTCTCTGTTGTCATACTGTACACTTATTACTTTTATTGTTTAACCCTTCTTTTTTTAAAAATATATTTTATTGATTTTTCACAGAGAGGAAGGGAGAGGGATAGAAAGTTAGAAACATCGATGAGAGACATCGATCAGCCACCTCCTGCACGTCCCCCCCTACTGGGGATGTGCCCACAACCAATGTATGACTGGAATCGAACTTGGGACCTTTCAGTTTGCAGGCCGACGCTCTATTCACTGAGCCAAACTGGTTTCGGCTGTTTAACTCTTATTATTATTATAATATAAGCTCTATAGGGAAGAATTTTTTTTTTTTTAAGTCATAAGACATTTTATTTTGTAGAAACACCTGTCAGTAAATTTCTGGTCAAATACTTTCATCAATAAATGTTTTCATTTATGACATTTTTGTTTGAGGAATTTCAGTATAGATTTAACCAGACATCTAAATCATGCGAGGTGAAATGATTCTCTCTTCCATTTTGTGCCACATCAAGAGCTGGCCTTTATGTCTGCTCTGTCGCCGATAGCTTCATATCTTTGAGCAGGTAACTTTCTGTCTCTGTTTTGTCTGAAAAATGGGCCGTTTGAGCTAAAGGATGTCCAAGGCCTTTGACTGTGAAAATGTCTGCACAGTCTCCATGCGGTCTCCACTTTCAGTCCTAGGGTATCAGGGTTCTCTCCAGTGAGTCTTCTGTTGATTATTCAGGAAGTTTTTCTGTATTTTAGTTGTATTTCCAGTTTGTTCCTGGGAGCATGTCTGTGCTGCATCCACTCACTCTGCTGCCATTTTAAAAATATATATATATATTATTGATTTTTTACAGAGAGGAAGGGAGAGGGATAGAGAGTTAGAAACATCGATGAGAGAGAAACATTGATCAGCTGCCTCCTGCACACTCCCTACTGGGTATGTGCCCACAAGCAAGGTACATGCCCTTGACCGGAATTGAACCTGGGACCCTTGAGTCTGCAGGCCAACGCTCTATCCACTGAGCCAAACCAGTTAGGGCATCTGCTGCCATTTTTAATCTCTACCGTATATAGGGGAAGAATTTTTATGTCTTCCTGCTCTGTCTCAGAAACTTAGAACACTATCTGATAGGGATGTAATAAACACTTAATAAATACTTGTTGACTTAATTCTTTATTATAGAATTATTCTCTTGTCTACGACCCTAGTGCACCTTTGCTCTAATCATATTCCATAATTAGTTGTCTAAACCTAGAAAATTCTCTCCTTCCTCTGTCCTTTGAACATGCAATTCAGCCTGTCTCCATGTCCTTCCCTTCCCGTTGGCTTGGGAACGCCAGTTAATTCTTTCACACTAGTTCAAGTCTCATCTCTGGACTGTCTTCCTAACCCCTTGCATAGTCAGGTGACGTTCACCTTCTTGTTAGCTTTGTGGTACACTTGCATACCTTCAAAGCACTGCTGTTCTGTCTACTCTTTCTCCTTCCCAGACTCTGAGTTCTTTGACAGCAGAAACTTTTCGCTTTCTGTCTCAACACCTATTACGATGTCTGGCATGTGACAAATGCCTAATAAGTAATTATTACATATATAGAGAATACACTTAACAATTGAAAAATGTTTGCTAGTTTCTGCCTTCACTGACTTTTTAGCTACTCGACCCATTGACTCAGTTATCCTGTCTGAAGATGGGGTGTTTGCTCCTCGCTTCCGGCTTAGGGTGATTTGTCATCTGTACTCAGGGCATCTTTGTATGGGGCCACTGATCTGGGACAGCCCCATCTCTGGACCCTCCGCTTCGCTCTTCTGGATGAGGCAACTGGCTTGGAATCCTGATCATGATTCTTCTCTCTCACTAGGTCTGAGACTTTGGCCAGTTTGCTAACTCTCCAAGCCTCTAAAATGGCACTGTCATCCCTACCTCGTAAGGTTATTGTGAGGATTAAATAAGGTGTTAGTAAGGCAGCTGCAAGGTTGCTGGGGGGTGATAAGCAATAATGGTGGTGGTTACCATCATTGGCATCATCATCCCCCCCGCCCCCCACTCACTAAGGTGCCCTGAGAGTCTCCCTCTGTCTGCCTTGGTTGCAGGAGGGCCAGGAGAATGTTGAGATCCTCCCCTCTGGAGAGCGACCGCAGGCCAACCAGAAGCGGATCACCACACCATATATGACCAAGTATGAGCGAGCCCGTGTGCTGGGCACCCGAGCCCTCCAGATCGCGTGAGTGTGTTCCCCTTTACTGCCTTTTCCATCCGTTAGGCCACAGTGAGCCTCTGAGCTATTGGTATGGCGGCCTGGCACCTAAAACAGACTCTCCCTGCTTTCACATGCTCAGAGTGTGGATTTGGAGAACCCTGGACCACTGTGGGCCAGTTGGTGGTTCTTTCCATGGCCAGCCCAGAGGGGTAGAGAGCCCTCCATGTAGAGGCCACGCTACAGATGTGAAAACAGGACAGTGATGGGGTTCCAGGTTCTTGAAATTAGCAAACTTTCTTTTACCTTCCCAGTCTGAAACCAGGTGAAGAACAAGATTCAGAAGATAGCCGTTGGCTAGGTGGAGATGAAAACGTCTGATGAGCGCATGCTCAGACAGAGCAGGCACCGAGCTGTATCTGCAGAGGCAGGCCTGCCTTCGAAGGCTGTAGGGCCCCTTCTCTGTGCGCAGGTGGCTTTCAGAGGACAGGGACTCCCCCAAAAGCTAGGCCACAGATGCCTGTTCCCCCCCTCAGGTTCCCCTGTCAGATAAGTCACTCCTCCTTCCTGAGGAGGAGTAAGTCGGGGGACAGAGAGGGCAGGTTGGACTGTTGCTCTCATTGAAGGTCCCCAGACGTCTTACGAGCTGGAGGGGAAGTGTTTCTGGCAGTTGGGTTGCTGTAAGTAGGGACTATTGGAAACGGGTAGAAAGGAAGCTGGGGCAGCGTTGTGGCGTTCGGGGTGCTGGAGGAGCACGTGTTCCCCTCCTAGCTTTCAGTCAGCTGGGACTTGACTTCCTCCCGTGGTGAAGATGGCCCCGTGCCCCCCTCGATTAAGGGCTTTATGGTCGGTCAGCATTGCTCCTCAGCCGTTCCGCAGCAGCAGACCTCTGCTGGCCTGCGCGCATCTGCTGGTCTGGGAGGAACTGGAGCCGCAGTCCATAGGAGCATTTTGGTATCTTTGGGTCCGGATCCTCTAGGCTACCATCCGTTATGGGAGCTGCTATCTACAGGTGGCCATTTAATTTTAAATGAAGGAAAAGGAAAAGCTCAGTCGTTTGATTTCATCAGCCACATTTTATGTATTCAGTAGTCACCCGTGGCTGTGGTTTCCATAAGGAGAGTGCAGATAGAAGGCATTTCCATTGTTGCAAAGCAGTTTATTTTGGTGGTCTGGTGCTCATCTCTGCTAAAATGACCGGCAGGAAGAATAATCCATAAGTTACTTTTCAAGTAAGTTAAGTCTTTCACACATTGAATGAGATACTGCGCTCGTACCTGCTGGGGATGTGAAGATAATTAAACACAGTCCTGTCTTCCAGGTGTTCATGGCCTGGGTGGGAGGTGGACCCTTTCACAAATACCCAGAGCCCAAGGCAGGCAGGTGTGGTGCCTGGTTAGAGGCACAAAAAAGGGGAGAAGGGAGGGATTGCTTGAGGAGGTTAGAGTTCAAGCAGGGACAGGACAGGGCGGTGATTTTGAGGGTCACCCGGGGAACAGAAACAGCACGAGGCAAGGCCAACGGGAGGCGGACAGGTTCGGCTTGTGATGGGGTAATGGCAGGTGGCTTGGGGCACCGACTGGAAAAGATATCTCGGTGCCTTGAAGGACAAGTCCAGAAGATCGGTGGGCATTTGGTGGGCAGTGGGCAGCACTAAAAAGCGTGGAGACAGACATTCAGAGCCCTGCTGAGTCCCGGAACCTGCTTTTCTTTGGGAACGAGGCCTGGTCCCATTCAGCTGGGTGTGGAGTGCTCCTTCCGATGAAGGGGAAGGCCGCTGTCTGCGGTTCCCTGCTGCTGTGAGTGGTGGACACCAGGCATGCAACCCTGCCGTTAGGTGCTGAACAAACATTTCTTGGATAGTTTTTGGATGAAGTCTCACTCCTCTCCTTAGCACCATCTAGTGGTGACGTGTGCTACAGCCACTTCCTAAGAATCATTGGCGTGTTCTTTTATGGTGGCTCTGGGCAAATTATCTAAGGATACACTCACTTAGCACATTGCATGCACACAGTAAAGCTGGATGCATGAATGCTCTTTAATTATTCATATCTTGAAAATAAAGAAGGCATATGCAGATCATGAAAGGCATTTTTTACCACATTCTTGAAAGATTTAACACTTAATGAGAGAGGATATAGGGCAAGTTAAACACTTGGTCTCTGCCCTTTGGAAATTTTCAGGCTTTTGGGAGTAAAAAATAAAATTATTTAGTAATAAAGTTAGTAAGTTACCTGGTGTAAACTGGGAGCTCTCCCATTGGCTGATTACCAGAAGCAGCAGGGAGCTTTGTAAATGCAGGTTCTCAGGCCCCTTCACTAGAGAGTCTATTCCTAGGGTCTGGTAAGGGGTTCTGGGATCCTGACTTCAAACAAGTAGTTATAGTCCAGGGAGGCTGGTGCCAAGAGAAGCCTATGGAAATGAGCCGGGCCCCAAGGATCCAGCACATGATCCTGAGTGGAGGCCTTTGAGTCTCTCCCAGGCCTTAGGGAGAGGAAGAGCTGTCAGAGGCACAAAAAGGGAGCAGCAGTGCCTGTCAGGGAGCCTCAGGAGTGTGGCGTGGTGGGAACACGGAGTGAATATAGGCAGGTAGCACGAGACGTGCTAGGAAGGCGAGCAGGGGCCAGTAAGCAGGCGACTTAGGCCCCGTGCGGAGGCTGGGAGCGCAGGACTTCTGAGGGGTGTTGCCAGGATAGAGAAGGAAAATGGGAGCTGGGCCCTGAGGCAGGGTTGGGGAGAAGGAGGGGGTGTTAGAGCCGTCAGGAGGGGAACCTTTGCTCATGCCATTGCTCTGTGCCGGGAAACTGCCCTAGGCCCTGGGGAAGATGCTGAGAGTGGGACTGACACAGGGAATGGCCTTGTGATGAAAGCTGGCTCCTGGCCCACACACAATGCCCTTTTTTTAGTTGGTGGATCTTCAGCTTATAAGTGGGGGGTGTAATAGCACAGTGGATAGGAGCATGTGGGGTTCACATCTTGGTTCTGCCACTGACTGGCCGTGGACCTTGGGCAAGTTACTGACCTCTCTGTGCCTCAGTTTACTCAGCAATAAAATAGAATTCTCACCTCAAATAAAACGGTCTGTGCAGAGAACTGAGAGCAGGGTGTGGTGCTCAGTGAGTCGCTGCCTGTTAGTAGTGTCCTAGCATCACTGTAGGCAAGGCAGGGCTTTTTGTCTTTATTTTCAAATGCGGATACTGAAATTCAGGGAGAAATTCGGTGTCTTCAGAGGCAAAATTTAAACGCGGTCTACCGGCTCCCAGTCGCATACCCTCACTGTCAGTGCCCCTGAGCCACTGCTCCCACCTGCCATGCCTATCTGCCTAGAAGGTGACCTTTCCAGGTGAGGACTGGGGTGCCCGTCCAATCCTGTTTGTGAAATAAGCCCCACCCCCACTCCCAGTTTCCTGTTGGACCTTTCTCCCTGCGTTTGCAGTCTCCCCAACACCTGTCCCTGTCCCTACAGGATGTGTGCCCCCGTGATGGTGGAGCTGGAGGGGGAGACAGATCCCTTGCTTATCGCCATGAAAGAGCTCAAGTAAGTTGCCAGATCACGGTTTGCTGCTCCAGAGCCCTGGCAGGCATCCCCCTGATTCTCTGCTGCACACCCTGACCCCACGTCCCTGCCTGGGGAGGTGGTGATGGCTCCTGCGGATCTTAGCGTGTTCAGGAGTCAGCGCACCAGGACGGAGGAGGGAGAGGGGGGAGAGGCAGGCAAAGGGGAGGCCACTGAGGAGACAGCACCTCTCCTGGCTGTCAGAGTTCCCTGTTCCGGCTGCAGTATGCCTTCCCAGGCCCCCACTCTTCCTCCTCCCCCTCCTCCCTTCCAGACAAACTGCCCCACACTCACAGATGTAGGAACCTTCTTTTTATTGCAGTTCTTTTCCTACAAAGTACACTGGCCCCAGGAAGATGCTCCTAAGACTTCTCTTTCTTCGCATTCTGCAGACAGCCTGCCCCTCCTGCTGTAGAGCGGGGTCTCCAGCCCTCATGTACATGTGCCTTCTCCCCGCCACAGGGCCCGAAAGATCCCCATCATCATTCGGCGCTACCTGCCTGACGGGAGCTACGAAGACTGGGGGGTAGACGAGCTCATCATCACGGACTGAGCTGGAGTCATCTTCCCAACTGCGCCTC
>PVJN01043650.1:0-17696 GCA_004026805.1 Lasiurus borealis | reverse complement strand
GTGCTTTGAGAAAACACTCAGGCTCCGACGCCTGAGACAACACAGAACAAAGAAACAAGTCGGAACCCAGGCAGGCTGCTGGAGGCGCCCCTGCCGAGGCCAGCACGCCAAGGAGGAGCCGGGAGCCCCGGAATGCGGGGGTCACGGAGGGAGGGAAGCCCCCGGAAGCACAGAGCGGCGGTTACAGGGACCCCAGGCAGACCCGGGAGACCTGGGTCCAATCAGCAGGTTCCTCACCTGCGAACACGGAAAACGGTAATTTGCTACGCGAGACCCTTTCATTAGCCTGCAAATGACACAGTTCTGGTTCCTAGGAATGTCCCCGTTCATTAGCGCACCCCCTCTTCCGCCCCCCGCCACCCACACACACACACCTCTGCACGGCTGCATTGAAAGCCTTGCTCTGGCTTGGGGCAGAAATGGCCACTTGGTGCCAACTTGTGCCTTCCGGTCTGTGCGTTTCCTTTACAATTTGCCAAAACAGGATCCTCCGGGGCCGGGGTGGGCCTGGCCCCGAGGGCTGGGGGCCAGAAGGATTCTCGAAGGATCTGTTTCTCACAATCACCAAATGGTTCACTAAGGAGCCACTGAAACTCGACTGCATGCCTGGCACAGCGTGAGACCTGAGAGGAAAGGGGGAGGTCCCTCTCTCTTCCTCTCTCTTCCTCTCTCTCAATCTCTCTCTCTCTCTCTCTCTCTCTCTCTCTCACACACACACACACACACACACACAGGGAACTTCTCTCCGGAATCCATCTCACGTCCACTTAGTGCTGGACTGGCGCAGGGGGAGTCAGGGGTCAGGACACCAAGCCGGGCTAGTGTGGCTCAGTGGTTGAGCATCAGCCTATGAACCAGGAGGTCGAGGTTCGATTCCCTGTCAGGGCACACGCCCAGGTGGTGGGCTTCATTCGCCCCGGTGGGGTCTGCAGGTGGCAGCTGACCCATGATTCTCTTGCATCAATGATGTTTCTAACTTTCCCTCTCCCTCCCTTCCTGAAATCAATACCAACATATTTTTAGAAAAAGAAAACCAGCTCCCCTCTGCCCTTGGATTCGAGGGATTGGAACAGGGGCCCAGCAAGGAACCTTCTACAGCAGCGGTTCTCAACCTTCCTAAGGCCGCGACCCTTGCATACAGTTCCTCATGGGGTGGCGACCCCCAACCATGAAATTTTGCTATTGTTATGCATCGTGATGTAAATATCTGCATTTTCCTATGGTCTTAGGCGACCCCTGTGAAAGGGTTGTTTGACCCCTAAAGGGGTCGCGACCCACAGGTTGAGAATCACTGTTCTACTGGGAATGCACCTGGCAATTCCCCTCGTTCCTGCCATTCTCACTAGATGGCAAGGGAAGCAACAGAGGGAAAGGTGGAGAGGGGCATGGGGACCGGCTGCTGGCACAGCTGAAACCACCCCAGGGCTACCAACTGCAGCTCCGAGAGCAACCTCCTGGAGGCCCCAGGGTGGAGCCCAGCCGGCGGGGCGGGGTGGGGGGTGATGCTGGAAGAAGCGAGTGGCATGAAGCAAGTTTCCCGTGTTTGACGGCTCCTGGCTTGAGAGCAGGCGGGCGCAGTCAGCAGGCACAGAAAGGTAACCCTTCCACAGAACGCCGGTACGGATAGACGGACAGACGCACAGACGTATGGACTTGCGCTGGGCGTCCGAGACCAAACAGGTGTATCCATGGCCCCTCGATTCCGCTACGGGTGCACAGACCCTCCAGAGGGAAGGACTGGGGCTCGGGGGACAGTATGTGCAGGTGGACGGAGGAGGCAAAGCCCCTACACCACACCGTACGCAAGAACCAACACAGAACGGATCAGCGGCCTACGTCTCAGAGCCAAACCGTCACATTCTTAAAGAAGAAAAAAGAAAAAATGCTCCAGGTTAAATCTTCACGACCTTGGGCTTAGCAATGGATTCTTGGATGCGAGAACAAAAGAAAACGGTCCAGAGTTGGCCTCACCTCGCTTCGGTCTCAGCTCTCTCAGGAGTGGAACTGTAAACCAATCAGCCTGGAATTCCTTATCAGCCCCAGAGAAGCGATCTGCCTGATAAGACCCTCTGCCTCTCCCCCCTCTTCCACGCCTCCCCCTCCCCCCGCCCCGGAGGGAAGGTGACCTGGCCAGAAATAATCCACTCCTTTCCCACTTCCCGGTCCTGCCCCATTTCTGCCTCTAAAAGCCTTCCGTTTCGTACACCAAAGAAGCCGCTGTTTACTCACGGGGTACTGCCTGGTGTATGAATCCCTCCGTAAAGCCAACGCGAGCCTTCCATTTACCTGGCTGAGTTTCTGGTAATGCCGGCGAGAATATAAAACGGCCCAGGAGCTGTGGGAAGCAGGCGGTTCTTTAAAAAGGTAAGCCCCGAATTACCATACGACCCAGCAATTCCGCTCCTCCTCCAAAGAGCTGGCAGATGCCCAAAGGAATTCGCGTGCACACACGTTCACAGCAGCTCTATTCACAACAGCCCAAAAAGCAGAGAAAAAAAAATGCCAATGTCCACCAGCCAATGAGCGGATAAAGAAAGCATGGTTGATACACACGGTGGAATATTCCTCAGACATAAGGGGAATGAAGTACATACTGATACGTGCCACAACATGTTGGAACGAGCCTCAAACACATGATGCCCCGTGAAAGAAGCCAGGCACAAAAGGTCACAGACGGTATGACACCATTTACATGCAACACCCCAGAATAACGGAAGGCCGACTGGTGGTTGACAGGAGCTGGGAGGAGGGAAAATGGGGAGCAGCTGTTTCTGGGTCTGGGGCTCTGTTTGGGGGTGAGGAAAACGTCAATGCCACTAAAATGTTCACTTTTAATGACTGATTTTATGTCTTACGAACGGCATCTAAAAAAACCAAAAAATCCAGTAGAAAACCTACTTGGTCAGAGAACTACAGGATATAGACAACCAAAGTCCTTCCTGATTTTCCCAGGGGGAACGGCGCATCTTCCCTACCTTTTAAACACACACACATACACGTACATATACACACATACATGTAGACATACACACACGTACATATACAGACATAGACTCATACACACATGTACATACACACACAAACATATATACATATAGACACACATACATATGTACACATACACGTATACACATATGTACACACATATATATACACATACACCTACCTATGCACACATACACACATATATACATATACATACATATACATATTGATTTCAGACCAGGAGAAGGAGAGAGATAGAAACATCCATGATGAGAGAGAATCATTGATTGGCCGCCTCCTACATGCCACACATTGAGGATCCAGCCTGCAATGCCCTGACCTGGTCCATAGGTCAACCACTGAGTCTCGCTGACCAGGATTGCTTCCTGTTTCATTTATCTAACAAATAAATGATTGATTTGTTCACAGGTCACAATGAAATACGATTTACTGAGCAAACACCTACGAAGCGTTAACTATATGCCAAAAGCTCTTCTAAGACCTTGGCATATAAGAACTTGTTTAATCTTTTTTAAAAATATATATACTTTATTGATTTTTTACAGAGAGGAAGGGAGAGTTGAAACATCCGTCAGCTGCCTCCTGCACACCTCCTACTGGGGATGTGCCCGAAACCAAGGTACATGCCCTTGACTGGAATAGAACCTGGAACCTTTCGACACTCTATCCACTGAGCCACACCAGGACCCTGGCTCCCCTCCCCAGCTCCGTTCTCCACTGCTCTGCCGAGGGCCGGAGCCCCATCACCTGGTTGAGTGAGGGTCTGGGAATCCCAGAATGCTGCCCAGCGCCCTCAGCAGTGGTGGGTGGGGGCAGGGACGGGCAGGGAGGGAGCCACAGATCTAGCCTCATGCCGGGCCCCCCACCTCCCCTGGGACCCAGACTCACTCTGCTGCCCCCACCCGGCCTGTGGGTCCGAGGGCTGCTCCGCCTTCCCGGTGTGGAAGGAGCTGCCCTTAAATAAGCGATCCCTTCCCACAAGAGCTCCTGTGCGTGTCCCTGGAGAATGTTCAGTTTTGTTTATTTAATAGGCGATTGCCTTTCACGTTCTCCTTTCCATATCAAAGAAGGCACCGCAGACAGACAATTAACCAAGCAGGCCTCCTTCTTCTCCTCCCTTTCCCCTCCCCCTCCCCCCCCCTCCTCCTGCTTTTCCAGGAAGCCTGGGCGGGTCAGCTTCCAGGCCTCTGTGCTGGGGCAGGAGCAGGGGCAGGACTGCCCTCTGCGCAGAGAGAGCGGGGACCAGAGGAGACCAGTTTTCGACCCAATTTTAGGAGGGCCTCTGCCCTCTGACGTTTTATCTCGAGAAAACCCCGGCAGCCAATGAGCTCCGGTGCTCCCCAAACCTTAAGGTGCATCGTACATCACCTGGGGATCTTAAAACACCGGTGCTGACTCAGCAGCTCTGGGGCGAGGCCTGAGGTTCTGCCTTTGTAGCCAATTCCCAAGGATGCTGATGCTCTGGGGGTGCGGGTGGGGGGAGGAGGGTGGTCCAAAGCAAGGGTGCAACCAAAAGCCTGGTTTCACCTGGGAAAGACACAACCTAAGAACAGAGAATCCGGTATTTACTGAGCACCTACTATGTGCCGGAGGCCCCACGCCACTGCAGATGTGATAGGAGACTCTACACAGAGTGTCAGTGAAAGGAAATGAACTCCCCTTCATCTTGTCCTCTAGGGCTGGGACCCCTGCCTAAACCCCCTCCCTTTTCTGGGAGTGGCCACAGGGGTGCCAGCGATGTCCTAGCTTCCCGACCCCCGCCCGAATGGACCAATGAAGCTCCAGGAACACAGCGAGGGTCCTAATCAGGCTAAACCACAGAAAGACCCTAATTCAAGTGACCAATCTCTGTAACCCTCGTCACTTTCCTAAGCCCTCCCAATTATCCTACCCCATATAACTCATTGTTCCTGCCCGGCTCTCTCTCACCTCACTGCTGCGCCAGAAAGAGGCTGGGAGCCAAACCCGGGTTTGAATAAAGACTCTTTGCTTTTGCATCGGAAAAGGCTCCTTAATGGTGGATTATTGGGGACCCCGAACTCTGGGCTTAACAGCAGAAGGATGGATCTCCCTGGAAGAGTGAGCCGGTCCACAGAGAGGAGGGAACTGGAGGATTAACGTTTTCTGAGCAATGTGGACGGCTGCCCCATGTTACAGATGGGGTCACCAAGGCGGGGAGAGCTTGAGGGGTCCGGCCGGGGTCCTACAGCTAAACGGGCAGCAGGGTCAGGATTCAGGCTGCCGTGTGCTCGGGCAGTGAACACCGGCTTTTGTTCTCAGCTGCTCTCGGGCTAAGGAGACAGAGGCAGCGCATACCAGACAGGACCAAACAGGCAGGCACCCGAGTCCCGGGGCTGAATTCCAGACCCCTCCGCCCCATTGTCCTGCCCGCGATGATCGCCGAGGCGATCTGGACAGAGTCGGTGCGCTCTGCGGAGAAGCGGCCACCTTTGCTCACCCGCCTCACCTCGTCTCACCCCGGGGCCTGAGACCAGGCTGCCCTTTGCCCTTTCAGGCCAGGGAGAGGGTGTGGGGTGTCCCGGGGAGACAGAAGCAGGAACAGAGGGCCCTGGAGGCCGAATCCCTGGGAGGATATCTCACCATTGGGCAGCACCGGCCTCCTGGGTGAGTGGCCTGAGCTTAAAAGAGCCCGCCCACCCTCAGGGCAATGCTCGGCCGCCACCACCTTGGAATTTTTCTTTTGTTTGTTTTTTAATATATTTTTACTGGTTTCAGAGAGGAAGGGAGAGGGAGGGAGAGAGAGAGATAGAAACATCAATGATGGGAAAGAATTATTGTTTAGCTGCCTCCTGCATGCCCCCCACTGGGGATGGAGCCCGCAATGCAGGCATGTGCCCTGCCGGGGGAATTGAACCCTGGCTGCCAGGTTCATAGGTCAACGCTCCACCACTGAGCCATGCCGGCTGGGCCACCTGGGAACTGGTCATGTTTTGTTAACGAGAGGCCCGCCTTTTCATGCTGCAGGTATGTCCGGGGTCCAGCCAGTGGTTAGGGATGGTGTCGGGCCCTGGCTCGGGGCTGCTTCTATGTGGTAACCGGGCAGTGCAGAGCTAGGCAGAGCGGTGATTGACGGGCAGGCCGGTGCAAGCCCGCACCTCCCCGCAGCCGGAGCCCGGGGCTGGAATGCGATGGAAACTGCAGACTGCGAGGCGCGAGCAAGGACCTTCTGAGGGGCCTCCAAAGGAGGTCTCCAAGGGTCCTATGTCCTCCTGTGCTTATGGTGACAGACTAACACCAATAATGGAGGTGCCAGGGGCTGGGGAGGGGACGGAGGGGCCAGCTGTCTTCAGGGCCTCGGCCTCTCCAAGGAAACCACCACCCAACACCATCCAAACCCCCAGGGCGGGGCAGATGCAGGGCGCTCAGCTGTGCCAGCCGGTCCCAGGGTCCCCGTGTAACTGGAGCCGAGCCCCGGGCTCGGCTTCTGGAATTAGCCAAAGAAGGAGCAGAGAACCAAATGCAGTTGGTTCAGAAGCCCCGGCCCGGCCGGGAGTCCCCGCTCCGAGGGGAGGAAGCCATGCCAAGCATTCATTCCCGGGGGGCCGCTGCCCCTGGAGGACAGGTGCGGGCAGCAGGCAGGGCCCGGGGAGGAATGTGGGGCCTGGGGCAGGAGGGAGAGAGGCTCCACCAGGCCCAGTGCATTCTGGGAGGACAGTGAGAGGGAGGGGAGAGTGTTCTGGAGCTTTGGGGTCTCGGCCCCAGGAGCCCGGTCCATGGGGGGGGGGGTCCCCCAGGGTTTCAGGAGTCGGCGTCCAGTCTACCTGAAGGGATGGTCTCATAAGCCCCAGTTTGGCCTTGCTGGGGCCCGCATGAGCATCTTACGTTTTTTGAACTCACTCTGTCTATAGTCAAGACAATGGTCATATTCCCAGAGATCCCACTTGTAGGAATAGATCCTAAAAAATCTGAAACACTAACCAAAAAGAATGTACACGCCCCTATGTTCATAGCAGCACAGTTTGCAATAGCAAAGATCTGGAAACAGCCCCAGTGCCCATCAGCAGATGAGTGGATAAAAACGCTGTGGTGCATTTATCCTGTGGAATACTATGCAGCAGTGAAAAAGAGGGCTGTGTACCGCGGGCTGTGTCCCACACTTTGGGACAGCACGGAGCAGTGGTTCTCAACCTTTTTTAATGCTGTGACCTTTTAATACAGCTCCTCATGTGGTGGTGACCCCCGATCTTAAAATCATTTTCGTTGCTACTTCATAAATGTAATTTTGCTACTGTTAATGAATCATCATGTAAATATCTGTGGGGGGGCAGGGCCTGCGGAGGGACAGGAAGTCCCTGCGGCTTGGGGGCACCTTCCTTGGTTCCCTTGGCCCCGCATCCTCCTCTATAAATCGAGGAGGAGCCTTTTGTAATCTGACCTCTTTGGTCACCGGAGCTCCCCTATAGTTTTAGGTCATCTGTTGTCCTCAGGAGGCTCCAGGACCTAGAGCCAGAGGAGGGGTACAGGGAAGAGGACCCCAAACCCTAAACACAGGTGCTCATCACACACGCGAGCAGACCGGAGTCTCTGTGCTTTCGTGTGCTGCTCCCCACCGGGAGCTGGCTGATGCCCAGCAGAGCACGTGTCCCTGAGTGTGGGCATCCCGAGGGCGAGGGCAAGGGGGGAGGAGGAGAGAATGGTGAAGGGGGCACATCTCAGCAAGCCACTCAAGAAGGTGGCTGAGCCCTGACCGACCGGAGTGGTTAGCGGCCGCTCAGGGGCGAATCTGCCGCCCATAACGGCTGCTTGGCAACGGAGAGGGTGAAAACCAACCCTCCCCCCAACCCCCACCACCCTCCAGAGACACTCGTCTGTGAAACCGGCCGAGAAGGAGGGACGTTGGAGGTAGGGACCCGGGCGGGGAGAGAAGCGACAGCCCCGCATCCGGAGATAACCGGATCACGGCGCGGGAAATCCGATGAGGTGGACAGAAAAGTTCCCAGAACTAATCACCGAGCCCGGCCGAGTCCGGGGCGCGGGGCCCAGCGCGTCCAAACCAACCACGTCTGCGTCGCGGTGACGGGCCGCCGGGAGTCGCCGTAAAGAGAAAATAACGTTTACAATCGCATCAACACCGTGCAATATGCAGGCCTACATCCGACAGGCCGAGGTACACAGCCCGCGCTCTGCGGAAACCCACCAGGCGTTGCTAGGCGAAACCAAAGGACGGAAGAATGGGCCGGGAAGACTCAATGCCCGCAAGACGTGTGCGTGTGCTCATTTTCACCTGCATAATCAATGCACTCCCAGCAGGAGTTGTGTTTTTGGAGGGGGGAAAAAAAAAAGAAAGGCAATTCTAAAATTCACACCGAACGGTAAACTGATTCTGAAGGCAGATAAACGGATTCCTAAGCGGATCTGGAAACGCACAGGCCCAGCATCGCCGAGAAAGAAGTCAGCGAGCTATCGCTACGCGGTTTCAAGTCTTTCCACAAAGCAGCCGCGGGAACCAAGACAGCCTGCCACTGCTGCAAAGACAGACAGAAAGACAGACAGACAGAAGCCGCCGAGAGTGTCCAGAAATAGACCCACACGTGTATCTATATACACAGACGACTGACTTCCAAGACAGGTGCAGAGGTAATTCAGCGGTGAGCGGACTATTGTCCTAAAAACAAAGCTGGGACCGGTGGATGCCCATTTAGAAAGAGAAGAGAGATGAGAAGAAAAAAAAGCAGGGAAGGGTTATTAGGAAGGACACAGGAGGTGTGGGGTGGTGATGGAGATGTTATCCTGATTTTGGTGGTAATTTCAGGTATTCACACACACACACACACACACACACACACACACACACACACAGTGTCCACAATGACCACGTTGTACTCTTTAAGCATATACGGCTTATTATGGCACACCCAAACCAAAGCCCTCGTGTTCCCCAAGGAAGGCAGGGCTCCACCATCCTACATGACCCCCGCTTCAAGGTCACCTTCTCTGAGAAGCCTGCTCTGAGCAGCTTCTCAGGTGACCCCTCTGCACCCCCACTACTGGTTCCCACTGTCTCTTAGCTTCTTTCACACTGTCCTGTAAATATGTTTTCTTTCTTTTTTTATTTTTACTAGAGGCCTGGTGCACGAATTCATGCACAGATGAGGTCCGGCCGGCCCCACCCCCTGGTCCAACTCCCAGTCAAACTCCCAGTCCAGGGGGCAATTTGCATATTAGCCTTTTATTATATTGGATTGACTTTTAGAGACAGAGGAAGGGAGAGGGGTAGAGACTAGAACATCAATGAGGAACATCATTGATCAGCTGCCTCCTGCACGGCCCCTACTAGGGATCCAGCCTGCAACCCAGGCATGTGCCCTGACCAGGCATCGAACTGGCGACCCCTTGGTTCCTGGGTCCATGACACTCAACCGCTGAGCCACACCGGCCAGGCTCAATGTCACGTCTTAAAAGCAAATGGAATTCCAGCCCAGAGGCTCCTTCCTGGGCGATGAAGGGCAGGAGTGAAGTTATCACTGGCCGAAGCAGCTTTTGCCAGGAGCTCTGAAATCACCCTAATATGTGGATGGATAACAAAGGCCCAGAATGTACCCCCGAGGCCCCCCGCTGTGAGGGCACCCCCCCCCTGATCATGCAGCACTTCCTCCACTCCCCAGGAGCCCAATCCCTGGCACCACGATGAGGCCACGCCCTTCCCCCCTCCATCTGCATCTCGGAGGCACCTCTCTGCCTCCCGAGCGCTCAGCTTGGCTCAGGATCGAGGGCCCCCGGAGCTCTGCCCCAGCAGAGGCGCAAGGCAGGCTGGAGTTCAAGGCCTGGGGCCCGCGCGCCCTGGGCTGGACATTCCAAGTTCCTGGACAGACAATACGCCCTAACATCGCCGGCGAGGTGACCGAGGTGCGGGCAGGGGCTGCGGACAATGAGCCTGTGTTTCTCCCCAGGCTGCCCCCGGCCGCGTCTCAGCCTCCCTCCCACCCCGTGGCCAAACCACGTTCCTTCTTCCAGCACCTTCTAGGTTCCTCACCCACCAAGGCCTGAGGAGGACAGGGCTATGGGCCAACACCTCTCTTCTCCTGACACCCCGACCTCTGTCCCCCGGGGGGGCAGGGAGAAGGGGCCCTGGACGGATCTCTGCAGCCACCTGGAGCCAGAGCCGGGGTGGGAAAAAGAAGGGGTTGGCCGCTCTCGTGCGCGCTGACTGCTCTTCATTAGTGCAATCACATCAGCACTGACAGCCGCCTGTTTATCACCGTCCTGACAACAGCCGTCTTTCATGCGGTGATGCACAGCCGGGTAAGGAGCCGGGGGCAGAGCTACCTCCAACTCCCCTCTCTCCGCCTACCTCAAGTGCCAGCCCCCCCACCCTCCCATGGCCTGCCTGCCAGCTTCCCTCCCCGCCTACACGCGCTCTGCCAGGGCTGGAGAAGGGGCTCCAGAGCGGAGGTCAAGGGCCACTTGGCTGGGCGGCCGGAGCTGGGCAAAGCCCCCGTGCAGGCTGCCCGCGGGGAGGCGTCTTCAAGGTTGACTGAGCGGGGAGGCGTGAGTGCCGGGCACGCTCAGCAGCGTCTCCTCCGACCGAGGGCCGAGTCCTTGAGTCTGGGCAGCGAGAGGTGTAAACAGCGCTGGGGAAGGCTGCTGCCGAGGCCGCCGCCGCCTGGGGCCTGGGAGGGCATGGAGTCTGTTTTTGGAAGCTCAAGAGCCTCCAGAGGCGTCGGGTGGGACGGAACCGGTGACCTAGAACATGTGGTTAGTGCTACATGAGCGGGGCACGGAGCTCCGAGAGGCTGGAGCTGCTGCAGGGAAGCAAAGGCTGGCCCTGCTTGGCCAGAGGATGGCCTTCTGGTCACCCTGGCTCCTCTGGAAGGCACCCCCGCGCTCATGCCAAAGGCCCCTCACAGGGGACACAGTTATCACGGGGCCAGACACCTCCTACCAGGAGAGTCTTCAGGCCTCGCTGGGAGCCCTGTCCCCAACTCCTTCCCCAGCAATACAATGGAGTGAGCCAGGGGCAAGTTCTCCAATGGTCTGGAGCAGACTGGCCGAGCAAAGAGGGGACCCAGGAAATGCCAACCACCCCAGCAGCAGCGGGGGGGGGGGGGGGAGGGGGAGACAGACAGCCTCACCCACACACCCTCACCCTGGAAGGCACTGCCACAGGCCAGTCAAGGAGGATGGCGATGGGGGTCCAGGGTCAATTATGTTGGGGACACCACTGCGTTGGGGGGAGGCATGTGTACAAAAGATTATAGGAAAACCTAAGTACAAATGGTGGAAATTCTCCCGTATTATCAAAGGCTAATATGCAAATAGGCTGAACAAAAGAACCACCGGTCGCTAGGACATGCACTGACCACTAGGGGGCAGAGGCTCAATGCAGGAGCTGCTCCCTGGTGTCAGTGTGCTCCCTCCCACAGGGGGAGCACGGCTCAGCCCGAAGCCCTGAGCCTCCACGAGGGGGCCTAAGTAGTCAGTCAGACATCCCCCGAGGTTGCAGGCTGGGCTGAGAGCCCCTCCCCCAGTGCACGAATTTTGTGCACCAGGCCTCTAGTATATATGTGCTTGTGCAAAGTATCTTAGATTCTTACATGTGACGTAACTCAAGAGATCATCTCATTCAAGTCTTTCAAAACTGGAGTTTTGACATATATCCCTGGAGGTCCAGGAAGCCATGGGGCAGAAATACCACATCTTCTCGCAGCACTGATTGGCTGTAAAATAGCCTCTGTGTGGCCCTGGTGGGTGTAACTCAGTTCCTTAGGCGTTGCCTGTGCACCGAAAGGTTGCTGGTTCAGTCAGGGCACGTGCCTGGGTGGTGGGCTCGATCCCCAGTGGGGGATGTGCAGGGGGCAGCAGATGTTTCGATCTACGTTTCACTCTCACATTGATGTCTCTCTCTTCCCCCTCTCCCTTCCTCTCTAAAAATCAATACAAATATTAAAAATAACATATCCTCTGTGTGTCAAAACAGATTTCAGATAGACTCAAGGATGGAATGCAAAATTCATGTAATTAAAAATTAAAATATTAAAAAGGAAAGATAGTGTGGGTGGCGGACAGCTTCAGGCTGTGTGGCCAGATTCCTCCAGGACACATGTCTACCTCCTCCATCACGGAAGTCCATCAGGAAGAGCTTGGAAATGTTGTAATTATGCCTCACATTTTCCTGATGAAGACATGGGGCGTGGGGGGGGCAGGGGAGGAAAGCGGGGGGAAGTGGGGAGCAAAGGGACCCAAGGAGAATCGGTCTTGGTCTCTGAGTCCCACACACACAGCGCCACAAGCCCGTTACCTTCCCTCCGACGTCACTATTATTCCGGTGGGACCCTTCTTTAAAGGGTGAAGTCCGTTAATCGGGGACAATAATTTACGTCTCATACCTCCATCCCTGCTGATGAAGGGTTATTATCCAAACTCGAGTTTCTAATTAAAGAAATCCGTCACGCAGGCATTCACAGATAATTCAGCACCAACAAGGCCAAAGTGCCAAACGAGACAGCCAGACCAGTGGTCGGCACACTGTGTGGCTCGAGAGCCACATGCGGCAGCTCTTTGGCCCCTGGAGTGTGGCTCTTCCACAAAATACCACGTGCGGGCGCCCACGTACAGTGCGATTGAAACTGCATGGCCCGTGCGCAGAAGCCGGTTTTCGGCTCTCCAAAGAAATGTCAGTCGTTGTCCTGTTGACATCTGGCTCTGTGGACTAAAGAGTTTGCCGACCACTGATCTAGCCCATTGGCACCCTGAGGGCTCCAGGCACCGGGAGGAAGTGGGGCAGCCCTGGTCCTCGGGGGGGAAGAGATGGCGGGAGAGAGGAGGGAAGGGTGCAGACAGCTAGGCAGTGGGAGTGGAGGGGGGACTGCATGCAGCTTTGCACAGGGCCTGGGGGTGCAGGACCTGGTGCAGATACCACAGCCATTGAGGAGCAAGCAGGGGTGAAGCCAGCCGGGAGAAGACTGACATGAAAGGTCTCAGCCTCAGATCCCGTGGCCCAAACCCTGCGGGACAGCAGATGGAGCCCCCAGAGAGGGCTCTGAGCGCCCTTGGACAGAGAGAGGCCAGAGGGCTGCATCCGGGGCCCGCTCCAGCTGCGGAGAAGGCTGGGGTCCCAGGAGACACGGCGAGCCCTTCCTTCCAGAAGGCGGGCGCCTGGATGGAAAGCAGCAGCCTCCGGCGCAGCTGACGTGCGCTCACTCTCTCTGACACGGAAAGTGACCTTAGCGAGTGACTTAATCTCTCCGAACGGCCATGCTAATAAGGTTAATAGTGTTCCAGCTGCTTCATGGGTGGGGGGGTGGGAAGGGAGAAGGAGATGCCTGTGAGAGACACCCACAGACGTGAGGTTGGACGGAAGGACCCAGCACACACACTCACGTCAGTAAGGCCGCCAGAGCTGGGAATGGCTGTGTGGCAGAGTTGCATTTTAAGCCGGAGCCAGACACCACTTAGCCAAATACATCCATCCCCGCTAGCGGAAGTGCAGGTGCCGGTCTATGAGAGAGGGAGGGAGCAGAGGCGTTTGGAGACAGGGCACCGGTCAAATTGCAAAGCTGACCAGACCCCCAGAGGGCAAGACTGACAGTGACAGACCTTCCCCCAGTGCTTCCCATACAGGGCAGCGGTTCTCAACCTTCCTAAGGCCGAGACCCTTGCCTACAGTTCCTCATGGGGTGGTGACCCCCAACCATGAAATGTTGCTACTGTGATGCATCGTGATGTCAATATCGGCATTTTCCGATGGTCTTAGGCGACCCCTGTGAAAGGGTCGTTTGAACCCCAAAAGGGTCGCAACCCACAGGTTGAGAACGGCTGGTCTACAGGGAATGCTGTCCTAACGGTGCGGCGTATCTCATTAAACCCCGTCACCACCTGCTGCGGTAAGGACCGCTCTGATTCCCATTTTACAGATGAAGCAGCCGAGACCCAGGCCGGCTCAAGGTCACCCACAGACAGTAAAAGACAAGTAGGATTTGAACCCGGGAAGTCACCCCTGTTTCATGCTTCTCAGAGGCCAGTGCTGACCTACCCTGGCCCTCTGAGGGCACATTCTGATTGGCTCTCACGGTCCGAAGCAGGCTCATCCCTGATGCCAACTCACTGATGCCCACCGCATCAGGCCGTATTTCTGACCAACACTCAGACTCGGAGCGGGACAACGGCCTTCCTCATTTCTGCATCTGCGCGTCCACAGAGGTGCCGGTGGGGAGGGGCCAGGTTCTGGCTCCAGCAGGCCCTTGAGAGTCACCTGTGTCCACGCCAGAAGCCGAATCCCCTGAATGGGCCGGGTTATGGCCAATCTTTCCTCCCCTTAGGGCAGTGGTTCTCAACCACCTAAGACCTTGACCCTTGCATACAGTTAGTTCCTCATGTGGTGGTGACCCCCAACCATGAAATGTTGCTACTGTGATGCATGGTGATGTAAATATCTGCATTTTCCGATGGTCTTAGGCGACCCCTGTGAAAGGGTCGTTCGACCCCCAAAGGGGTCGCGACCCACAGGTTGAGAACCACTGCCTTAGGACCATCAAATTCTCACCATTTCTGGATCACCAAACACTGCCTCTGTCCCAGTCCCTCCTGTCTCAGTCTGTGCACAAGACACGTGTGGCTCAGACACTAGCAAGTCGGCCACAAATGCCCCCTGTGATGTTAAGGAGACTCCCAAACATCTCTAGGTCCCCCCAGCCCCCGGGGAGGGCACGGGGAAAGGAGAGGAGCAGAGGCAAGAGGGGTTCCGGTCTCGGCCTCTGAACTCTGCCAACTTAAGGACGCCACCCGGGGTGGAGGCCAGAGCCAGGAGCACCCAGAATTCCTCGGTTATTTCCACACTTAACTGGTTCCCTGGCACCTGCCCAGGCCCATGACCAGTGGGCTGTCTGAGCGTCCCTCCCTGAGAAGACACCATTGAAGGATGTGAGGAGGCCGAGGGCATCGGGGACCCGTGGAAAGGTGACAGGTGTTGGGGCCACAGAGCCCCGGGGTTCACATCCTGACCTTCCGACTTTCTGGCTGAGAGGGGCTTGGGCGGTTGATCACGCTGAGCCTCAGTTTACCGACATGTTGGGGTGTAGGGAGAGAGGGGGTATGGATGATGGCACCCTCGTACCTTATGGCCAACACATCATAAACACGAAAGAGCATTTAAAAGGGGATTGGGATAACCTTATTAACGTAAAACAAAACACAAAAAATAAAAAACAAAACCCACACCCAACGCTTAGAAGGTAGAGACACTTATATTGAACTGTTTCCTCGTCTTACGGAGGGAAAACAGTCGCAGCTCAGGGTTGCCCCGGGGTGCAAGCAGGATTCAAGCCAGAACCGGACTGGGGGCCACCTGCCACAGGGCACCCCAGTAGCTAAAGGAGCCGGGCCTCGCAGGACGCCCAGGCCCAGCGGGGCTCCATGGCCCAGCACTTGGCTTGGGGAGCGATGGGCCGGTCCCTGCCCAGCACCCTGAGCGGGCACCGCCTTCGCCCAGTGTGGGGGGGCGGGGTGTGTGTGTAGACAACAAGCAGCCACCAGATGTCTGGGCAGCCGGCGTGTTTTCCTCTCCGCCGGAGCCCGTGGGGCGCTGCTGCCGCCGCCGGCATCCCTGCTGGCCCGTTTGTTGCTATTGGCACCCCGAGGCCCCAAATTATCGTGACTAATCCCCGCCGCTCCGGGCGGGCTGTGCCAACGGGCCCTAGAGGGAGCCGGGCTGGAAATCCCTCAGGCAGCACCCTCACACCCAACGTCGGTGCCAACTCAGTCTCCTGACTCCCCGAGATCCCGGGAGCCAGGGGGAGCGGGGAGGGAGGTTCCGGCCAATCAGAGGACTCCTCCTGCTGCAGCCAAATCCTGGGGTGCCCCATCACCACCGGGAGGCCAATTCCCTCAGCCACGCAGAGAACGGTTGGCCAGCAGCCAGCTTGCTTCGCCCGGGAGCGAGGCCTCCGTCACCAGGGGCATCCAAGCGGACAGCGGGCCACTTGGGCCACGCGGGCGGGCAGAGAACAGCACCGGGGGGGGACATTTCAGGTTTCTTTGTGGAGTCGAACGCCCGGACCCACGTTGAGTCCTGCGGGCGGGGAAGGAGCTCCTTCTCCTCCGCCAGCCAGCTCCCCGCCCGCACCCGGCGTCCCGCGGTCCAAAGTCAAAGGCGTTCCGATCCCCTGGAAGACATCCTTGCCGAGCGGCGCCCAGGCCCTCCTTCCACAGAGGGCCGCTCTGAAGGACTTGGCCCCTTTCCCAGCCTCCCGTCCCTGACGGAACAAGGTCCCCGGCCCCGCGCTCGCCTTCCCGGAGAGGACGGAGGGGAGAGGCGGTCGATAAATATTTGCCGAGCAAACGCCTGGAGGAGAGAGGCAGGTGCGGGCTGCCTGCGTGACTCGGTGGGGGTCCCGGGTCCGGTCAGCCCGGACAGAGGGGTGGCTCGGCGAACAGCAGCAGCCAGCTGTGTTTGCTCATCTCACCACAGCCAGCATTTTCCAGAAATTCTCCACCCCCACCCGCCGCCATCTGCAGCCAAGGGCGCACTGGGTGAGAGAGACAGAGGGTTGGGGGTCCCGGAAGAAGGGGACTCACTCGGGGGCCCAGGGATACCCCCCGTTCCCCGTGGCGTGGGGCTTTTGACACCGACCAGCTGAGCCTCGGGCCAGCGTGCCACGGCGCCTCATGGTAATTAGCAAGAGGCGCTGATCAATAAGTTATTTTTCGCTGTCAGTAATTAATAATTACAGCTCCGCCACACCATGTAATTAAACTTTCATCCCGCTCCCTCGCGTGCTGTTCGGCTTTCATTGTGATTAGCTCGCCTCGCACTCCACTTTTCCCCCTGGGAGCCTCCGGAGCTGAGGGGTGGAGGGGGGGTTCCCGGCCCTCCACCCAGGGTCCCCCCACCTGGCCTGACTCGTTCAGCTCATACTCCCTCCCGTCCCTCGTCCAGGCGCTGTTCTCCTGAAAGAAGCTTCTAGACCAGCTGGCTGGGCTGTGACCGCCCTCTGGCCAGCCTCCTCGGGATGCCCACCAGCAGGAAGCCAGCTTGGAAGGCCAGGAAAACTCCAGATGCGATGCCCCAGCTCCTGCTGCCACCTCCCCGCTTCCTCGAAGCCCGGGACCGGACGGCCACATGAGACACAGCCATGCAGCCACGGAGGGAAGTAAAGGAAGGGTCCCGAGCGAGAAAAAGGCCCCCAAGGCCTTGCTGGTGGGTGGCCCGGGTCCCCTCCCGGGGACCTGGGCTTAGAGAGTGGGTACAGACACCGATCATAACCCAACCGAGCCCCCTCTCTTCAGCACCACCGATGTGCCAGCCAAACCTCAAACCCTCCGTGGCCTCTGCTCTTTCTCCCACATGCCTCCCGGCGTTGGGGAAATAAGTGTGAATGGTGTGACATCGGCTTGAAGGGACAGTGGCCAAGGGGTGGCTTAGGCCTCAGGAGGGGATGTCTCTCAGGCCGGCACCCGAAAAACACTAGGCCGGGGCTAGCTAAGGTCTGGCAGTGACCCAGGTGAGGTCTGTCCCCCTGAGAGAACCACTGATGGGTCCCTCTCTCTGTGTCATGAGTGGAGAATGTGGCTCATGGGCTCAGAAGTGACACACAGAGGATTATCAACACGACACGACTCACACTTAAGGAGAAACTCCACTCTCCAACCCAGTGGTTCTCAACCTTCCTAAGGCCGCGACCCTTTAAGAGAGCTCCTCATGGGGTGGTAACCCCCACCCATAAAATTATTTC
>PVJN01043649.1:0-17696 GCA_004026805.1 Lasiurus borealis | reverse complement strand
ACATTTAGGATCGATGTTTTTTTGCTGATTTTTTGTCTAAAGGATTTGTACAGTTGGGTAGTAAAGTCCTGTACTAAGACTGTATTGCAGTCAATCTCTCCCTTGATGTCCTCCAGGAGATTTTTAATGTATTTTGGGTGCTTCTGTATTGGGTGCATATATGTTTACCAGAGTTATTTCTTCTTGTTGGATTGCTCCATTTAGTATTATGAAGTGGCCTTTCTTATCTCTTGTTATGGCCTTTGCTTTGAGGTCTAATTTGTAAGATATAAGTATTGCTACCCCAGCTATTTTTTCATTTCCCTGCACCTGAAAAACTTTTTTTCATCCCTTCACCATCAGTCTGTGTGATCGTTTTTTTTTTTTTCTGAGGTGGGTTTCCTGTAGATAGCAGATATAAAGGTCATGTTTCCTTATCCACTCAGCTACACCCTGTCTTTTGATTGAAGCATTTAATCCATTTGAATTTACAGTTATTATTGACTAGAGGCCCAGTGCACAAAATTCAGGCATAAGGGGTAAGGAGGGGGGTCCTTCAGCTCAGCCTGCTCTTTCTCTAATCTGAGACCCCTTGAGGGATGTCCAACTGTCCTTTTAGACCCGATCCACATAGGATAAGGCTTAAACAGGCAATCAGGCATCCCTCTCATAATTCAGGACTGCTGGCTCCCAACTGGTCACCTGCCTGAATTCTTGAATACCCCTAACCACTTCTGACAGCCAGACTGATCATCCCTTAACCGCTCCCCCGCAAGGCTGATTGATGTCTAACTGATCCCTTGCCAGCCTGTTTTCTCCTAACTACCCTCCCCTGTGTGCCTGGTTACCCCTCCCAACTGCCCTTCCCTACATTCCTGGTCACTACTAACTGCCCTTTCCTGAAGGCCTGAGTCCCTCCCAACTGCTCTTCCCTGCAGGTCTGGTCACAACCAACTTCCATCCCCTGCAGCCCTGGTCACATCTAACTGCCCTCCCCTGTAGGCCTGAGTCCCCCACAACTGCCGATCCCTGCAGGCCTGGTTTCCCCCAACTTCCCTTCTATGCTGGCATAGTCACCGCTAACTTCCCTCCCATTAAGGCTTGATCACTCCCAACTGCCCTCCCTGCAGGCCTGGTCCCTACCAACTGCCCTCCCCTGCTGGCCTTATTGCCCACAACTGCCTCCCCTTGCAGGCCAGGTCTCTCCCAACTACCCTCCCCTACTGGTCATCTTGTGGTGGCCATCTTGTATCCACATGGGGCCAGGATCTTTTGACCATGTGGGGGCAGTTATCTTTTATTACATAGAATAGGTACTTGTTTGTCACCATTTTTATTTTTTATGTCTGTGTTCCTTCTTCACTTCATATTTCTTCTTTTTACAGCAGACCCTTTAGAATTTCTTGCATTGCTGGTTTGATGGTAATAAACTCCCTTAGTCCTTTTTGTCTCTGAAGCTCCTGATTTTGATTGATAGTCTTGCTAGGTACAGTATTCTTGGATTCAGACCCTTCCTTTGCATGACTTTGTATATGTCATTCCATTCCCTTCTGGTTTGATGTGTTTCTGTTAAGAAATTATATACTAATCTGATGGGAAATCCTACAAAGGATCTACAAAGCAAGGTAATTTTCTGTCTCTCTCTGGCCACTGTTAAGATTCTTACTTTGTGGTTGGTGTTTGACAATTTAATTATAATATGCCTTGGTGTCGGTCTATTGGGGTACATTTTGCTTGGGACTCTGTGTGCTTCTTGAACTTATGTGACTTTTTTCTTTCCTATATCAGGGAAGTTTTTGTCATTATTTCTTCAAACAGGTTTTCTATTTGTGGCTCAGTTTTCTCTCCTTCTGGAACCTCTCTTATATGTATGTTTTTTTCATTTTGTGTTGTCCCAAAGTTCCTTTAGGCTCTCCTCCTGTTTTTTAATTTTTTTCTCGATGCTACTCTATTTAGTTATTTTTTTCCTACTTTATTTATAGATCCTCCATTTCTTCTAGCCTATTATTGATACTCTCTATTGACTTCTTTATTGCAGCAATGTCCTTTTTCATTTCATTTGGTTCTTCATTCCCTCTTGGTTCTTACACATATTGTTGAATTTGTCTTATTTACGGACATTTTAGTGACCTTATGACCTTTTCTCTGAATTATTTCTCTTACATATTTCTTGTCTATATTTCATTTACTTTCTTTTCTGGTGATGCCTCTTTTTCTTTCATTTGCAGGCTGTTTTTTTGTCTACCCATGACCTCTTCTCTTCAGGTGTCTGGTTATGTAGCTCTCTCTCTTCTGTGTTTACTTAAAGCCATAAAATACAACAAAACAAGGCACCACTCGCAAGGCACTGAACACAAATGTATTCACTATATTAACAATCCCAAATAAAGGTGACCACCACAGAAAAAAGAATTATGGGATAAAAACAAAGAGGGCAAAAATGATATTGAGAAAAAGAAAAATAAAATAAGAGAGAAAAGAAAGAAAATAAAAAAGAAAGGTAAAAAATATTTATATTGGAAGAAAACTCCAATACAACAACAACTAATAAAAATAATTGCAAATAACCGACACCTAGAGATCAATACAAACTACAAACAATAACTAAAAACAAGTGAGGAGAGTAAAAACATAAGCAAAAAAAAAAAAAAAAGAAACAATCACACAAACATAGAAAAAAAACTAATCAACAATCAAACAACAACAATATGACAGAGAGAAAGAAAGGCAAAACAAAACACAATAAAACAAAAACAAAAACAAAAAAGAAAATGGAAGAGAGAAAGACAATTTAGATAGTGAAGAAAGAGAAAAGATAGGTGTATATGGAGTTGGAGCATGGGAGCAGAAATTAGATATATAAGTAGAATGCATTCTTAACAGGGGGTAAAAAAGAAAGAATAGGGAAAATGTAAAGTAGGAACTGAGTAAGAGAAACAGTGAAACAAAAGGGAAAAATTGAGGAAGAGAGTGTTGGCCTAAAGATAAAATTGAAATAGAGTTAAATGATGCTAAAGGAAAAATGAAAATACAATGTAGAACACTAATCCCCAAATAATAAAATAAAATTAAATTAAATTAAAATTAAACTAAGCCTTAAAAACGTAAAATAATAATAGTAATAGCCCTAATTAAAATAAAAATAGGATGATTAAAATGTAAAATCAAGTGAGAAAAAAGAAAAAAATAGTTTCTTAAGTAAAAGATAAAAATGTGCAGTAGTGAAGGTCATTCACTTCCTCTACTATTCTGCTTGGCAGGCCTATTTCCTGTCTGGTAATCAAGACAGTATTGAAGTTCTCTGCATTCCATCAGTCCTCTGTGTTGTATGCCACAATCCTGTTTTCATATAGGAGTTATTTCTTGGTGCTCAGCCTGCCTTTAGTTTTATTTACACAAGAGACAATTTGTTATTCAACCCCTGGGTGGAAGTGTTTTTGAGTTTTCTTTACCCAGTATTTAGATTTTATTTTCCCTGCCATACTTAATACTGGGTTGGTGGAATGGACTGGCCCAGAGCTGGTTTTCTGATTGTTTCTCCCCACTCTGATCCCTAGGCTCCACAAAAACAACTTTCCCCAGCAGTCTTTGAGAATTTTTTTTTTTTTTTAAATCGGGAGATCCTATGTACTGGCTTAGTAGTAAAATGCAAGAATTTAAAGAGAAAAAAAGAAGTCAGAGTAAGTGCATGAACTTGTGACTTTTTCCTCCTGCACTGTGCGAGATTCTGCACATGTCTTTTTCCCTGGCACTGTTCAGCCAGTATAGTGGTAGAACTTCAGGCTGCCTTTCTGTGCCCAGTGCAGTTATGGGTTGATTTCTAGAGTGCCTTTCTGCTAGCATCCTGTGGACCCCCTTCCACATTCATTGGTTACACTGACCCAATGGCTGTGGATTTTGTGGGGCAAAGGCTTCTGAAACTCTATATTCCACTGCATGTGTTTTTTCCTCCAGCCTGGATTACAGACCAAACCTTTCTCTAGGTGACATCTGAACATTCTGTGAGAAGGTGCAAAGCTTGTCCAAGTCTGTGTATTCACACTGCTTGAGACCTGATGTTTGTGGGTTTGCAGCTGGTCCCTGGGTATTTTGGTTGTAGAGTCCCAGGGTGTATCTGAGTTCTTCTGATCACAGCCCCTCTCCCCTTCAAGATAACATGGTCTCAGCAGCAGGAGTGGCTGCCCAGTCTGGTGAGTCAGTCTGGCAGTCCCAAACAGTCTCTTGGAATATAGCTGTCCCTCACTCACAAATATACACTCCCTGTGGGTCCACACACTTGCCTTTCATCTGTCACTCACACACTATCTTGCTGCCTGCCTTCCCATAAGCAGCCATCTTCCCTCCAAACCCACCTTTAATTCATTTTATTCTTGCATTTTTCAATGTAATTAAGGTTAACTTTAAAAAAAATCTTAAATTACAGATTATCTTCCTGCTTAAATCATTTCACTAATTTTCCAGTGTAGGTACAATTAAATTTGAAACAATATTCTATGAGTTATAAAGTAATACTATTTCTTGCCCTCTCCTCCCCAAATAATAACAGTAGCCTTTATGTTCTTCCAATGTCCTATGCTTTTTGCTACCTAAGTGGATATAATGTCTACTTTATTGGTAACACTTCTCTAAGGATCTTATCTAAGTAGAGAAATGTCCATGCAGTGCCAGTTGCTATCTCACCATATCGATGACTTTATACCAAAATATTCAGTCATTTATAGTTTTTCTCCCTAAATAAAATGTAAGCTCTGAGTGGATAATGGGAAGCACTCTTCACAGTGCACATTATAGGGACATGACAAGTGCTCAATTAATATTTGTTCCACAAAGGGATTCCAACAATTTAATGACATTGTCAAATGTTTAATCATTTCTACCTAAAAGTCACAGTTATTACTATAAAACTATTTAAAACATCTTATATTGTGGGTTAGTCATAATTTAAAATATTTCTTTGTATTTGTGTTTTCTACCAAGATAAATCCCTATACCCTTCACCGCACAAAGCTGAGTACACAGCCAATTCTCAATACTAACTGATTGACTTATTGAAATATCCTGTAGCTTCAATTAGCTCTGCATGGCTAGACATTTTTGTGAGTGTCAGAAATCTATAACCAGAGTTTTCAATGCTTATATAGAAGTATAGCTTTGTAGCAATAGATTATAAATAATGAATGAATCTTCTTTTAAACTTTGTTCTGTTGGATTCAGTGTCAATCTGAGATTTCCCAGTTAGGAATCTGAAAGTCAGAACAAAATTTGAAGCCTATTTTGTGATGGAAATTGTTCTAGTAGTCTATTATATTCATACAGAAACATTAGTAAATGAAAAAAATATTCATTTATTAAAAATTTGTTTCTTCAAAGCAAAGTAAGGTTTGAAAAATTTGCATTACTTGCATTTATATGCAAATCTAGCAGTTCAACTAATACACATATTTTATTTGGTTGACTAAATTTTTTTACAAATAAAAATATAATGATGTCTTTATAATGTATAATATATGGTGTTTAATATATATAAATCCCATGTATCCAATTCAATAAATATTACAAGGCAAGTTTCATAACTGGCAAAATAGCCTAACATTTCCTTAGAATAATTTATCATTTCACTGACAATAAATTAATCATTTATCATTACTTACTGCACAGGATTTCTCTTAACTCCTCATATCCTAATACCTATAATATTTTTGCAATCTCTAAATTACTTTATTTGCTCATAGACTTCTCATTATTCTTTCCTCTCATGTAACAAAGTAAATTTAAGAGATTTGTCAACTAAAGCAAGCATTTTAGTATATGTCTCTTACCTAAAATGATTTTAGAATATACTTTATATACAGACATTTATGAGTAGTGGTCAGTCTTTTCAGTTTCTGTCAATCATTTGCAAACCATCCAGATCATCAGAAAAACAATGTTGTGGTATATTAGGAATCATGTATTGTAAGAACTCAATTGTACCGTAAGTTGTATTTTTTTTAAAAAAATGCTTGTGAAATTTGCAAGATCAACTGTTGAAAGCTTTATTTTCAAAATTATGTTCAAACCAAGATGAAGTTCAGTGAATTATTCAAATAATCTCCAGATGAATATAAATATCCATGACTTAAGCATTGATAAAATGCTAGTTGGCTAGCAGGTTTTTTATTTGAAAAATCTAATGAAGCAGGCTCTTGCCATTAACATCTATTGTGCAGATGAGGACCCTGAGAGTCAAAGAAATAGGTGCATTGCCTGAAATCATCTAGCTAGTAAGTAGTAGAAGATTTGGATTGATCATAATTTCATTTCCAACCTTGTGAGGCTTCCAATCTGCAATGTTGCTTTCCCATCCATGTACAAGTAGGAAGAATAGTACACATAATCCTTTGCCAGCATTGTAATTTAGATATCCTTAAGCAAATTGTATTTGCAAATATTTTCTAAAACTGCAATACATGTCTATATAGATTGTCTACTTTCTCAATTAATAACACACTTTTTTGCTTCCAGGGGTATTGGACATGGTCGTATTACAGTATAGCTATTATTATTTATTATATTATTGGTAATACTATGTTATAATTAATCATTATAGTATGTATTGTTTTAAAATTGTTTGCTTACAATTCTATCTACCTACTGAGCTATGTGCATTTGTATTTGTATCTTTAGTCCCTGCAACTGTGCTTGGCAATTTAATAGTGCTCAATAAACACGTATCAAATGATTGAAATACGCAATGACAAAGCTGTGTTTTTTTTTTTTTACTGTTAAACAAGTTCTCTTTTTCTTTAAAATCCAAATCATGAACTCTCCAGAAGTCATACCCAAAAAGGATCTGATGTCAATATTTGATATGTGTCACAATATGCCCTTATATAAAACTTACTCATATACATAATAACATATGCATAGTAACATTGTGTAACATATGGTTAGAGAGACTCAAACAATAAGAAAAGAAGATGCACTTACTCAGAATTAATCCGTATTGGATCCTGCCAAAATGCCTGAAATTATCTAAATTGAACTTATTTTCACATTACAATAGTTGCTTAAAAAAAATTATTTAATAGTAGATCCCCTTTAGAAATCTAGGCTTTTGCAGAGCCCAATTTATAAAACCAGATAAAAGCAAGTTATAGAACAGAATGAAAAATGTCTTTATTCAAATTGGGGTACATAACCCAAGCTGTGAGTGCTTGTGCTCTCCCTAACATTTTTGGTACTCTGTAGAGAGTGATAATCCCTTTAGACAAATGTAAAGCAAACAACAACAACAAAAAACAAACAAACAAAAAAAAAAACGAACAAAAAATGCTTAGGAAAAGCATAAACTTTATTAAACTTTGATGAACTGTAAATTATACTACTTGGTAAGAATAGCCTATAAAACCTGAGCGTGTCTTAAATGATGCGAGCATCTCACATCAGTGAAGAAGGCTAGAAAATAAAAACCCAAAAAAAGGGAGAAAAAAGTTATCTTTGAGGAGAAAAATATGGACAGGGCTTTCTTAAATGTAAGAGTCTAAAAAAGCATATGTATGAGCTTTGAGGAAAATCTATTCCATGGGCATGCTGGAACTTCCCAGGAATGCTACCAGTTCTGGAACAAGTATACATCATCTCTTACCATCATCTCTATGGCTTAACTAGAGGCCCAATGCATGAAGTTCATACAAGAATAGGTCTTCCTTCCCCCAGCTGCCGACACCAGCTTACCTCTGGCACCCTTGACCCAGGCTTCCCTCTCAGCCCCAGCTTTGTCTGGAAGGACATCTGGTCTAATTAGCATACTACACTTTTATTATTATAGATTGGCATAGCCTCCAGTTTCTATTCCCTTGTCTTACTTTCTATTGGTTATTCTTTTTTTTAATTAAATCTTTATTATTCAGATTATTACATTTCTTTCTCTTTTTTCCCCTCCATAGCTTCCCTCCACCCAGCTCCCACTCTTTCCTCTACCCTTACCTCCCTCCCGTTGACCTCATCCACAGGTGTATGAGTTTTGTCTAGTCTCTCCCTGTACACCCCTCACCCCTATCCTCCTGAGAATCATCAGTCCACTCCCTTTCTGTGCTCCTGATTCTATTATATTCACCAGTTTATTCTGTTGATCAAATTTTTAATTCACTTATTTTTTAGATTTCCTTGTTGCTATATATGTATTTGTTGTTCATAATTTTGTGGCTTTTATCTTTTTCTTCTTCCTCTTCTAAAAGAGTACCTTTCAGCATTTCATATAATACTGGTTTGGAGTTGATGAACTTTTTTAGTTTTTTCTTATTTGTGAAGCTCTTTATCTGCCCTTCAATTCGGAATGATAGCTTTGCTGGTTAGAGTAATCTTGGTTGTAGGTTCTTGCTATTCATCACGTTGAATATTTCTTGCCACTCCCATCTGGCCTGCATCATTTCTGTTGAGAAAGCAGCTGACAGTCGTATGGGTGCTCCCTTGTAGGTAATGAGCTGATTTTATCTTGCTGCTTTTAATATTCTCTGTCTTTTGCTCTTGGTATTTTAATTATGATGTGTTTTGGTGTAGTCCTATTTGGATTCCTTTTATATGGGGTTCTGTGTGCTTCCTAGACTTGTAAGTCTATTTCTTTTACCAGATGTGGGAAGTGTTCAGTCATTATTTCTTTAAATAGTTTTTCAGTATCTTGCTCTCTCTCTTCCTCTGGCACTCCCACAATTCTGATGTTGGTACGCTTGAAGCTGTCCCAGAGGCTCCTTACATTATCTTCACATTTTTTGGATTTTTTCTCTTCTTGCTTTTCCAATTGAGTGTTTTCTGATTCTTTATATATCAAATTTTTTACTTGATTCTTGCCTTCCTCTAGTCTGCTATTAGGTCTCTGTATAATATTTTTTATTTCAGTCAGTGTATGTTTAATTCTAGATGGTCCTTTTCCATCTCTAGTTGGATCTTTTCCATCTCCTCTTGGGACTCGCTAACTTTATCCAACTTTTCTAGGATAGTCTTGAAAAACCTTATAAGCTTGGTTTTGAACTCTATATCCAGTTGTTTGTTTTCCTCCATTTCTTTAGTTTGTGATCCCTTCCTTTTGGTTATTCTTAACAGGGCTGCTAAAGTGCTCTTAGGAAATATATCAGATGTCCTCACAACAGTTTTCTATATCATGCAATAGCTTCCCATTTCATTAAGAATAAAAACTAATATTTATTACTTAGCACTGACAAGTAATAATCCATAAGCACCTACAGCAATGTCTTTCCCCTTTTTTGCCTCAGTTTCAGGTTCTCTGCCCTTTAAATATGCCAAAATTTAGTATGACTCAGGTTTCCTGCTTTTTAATAATCTCTGCCTGGGGTACTGTCCCATAAACATGAATAGAAGTGCTTTCACATCTTTGTGGATAATGCTTTATCTTATTATTAATAGAGCCTGGCCATTCAGATTTGTTAGATTTCAACCTCTTCTCTTCACCACCCTCCATTTCCCTTTTCTTATTTAATTATCTCTATAGATGTCTTCATCATTTGATATTCTTATCTATTTGTTAGATTTTATCTAAAAAATGTAAGTACAATGACAGTATGGATTTTGGTTTAACTTATATTTTGATTGATACATTCCCATCACTTTGACCAGAATTTGACACACAATAAGTGCTAAATTAAAAAATGTGTTTGAATATCATCTACTGTGGCAATCTGGTGAACTCCCACAGAAAATTGTGCCAAAGAGTTTAGAAAACAAATGTGCAATAAAAGTAAACACATGCACATATCAAACTTGGATATTTTTAATATTCAATAATCTTGTAAAATAACTTCTTGGCCTTCTTTTTATTTGATTGACTGCAATATGACTTTGGTCTCTTGCTGCACTTCAAAAGCTAAGAGCAGCAAAAAGAACAACTGATGCATATCTATACTAATAAAAGGGTAATATGCTAATTAGACTGGACATTTTCTGGACATCCTTCCAAACAAAGCCATGGGGGGGGGGGCAAGACAAAGGTGGTTAGTGGTAACAAGACCAGCAGAGAAGAGCAGTTAGGGGCTGCCAGGCCTGCAGAAGATGCCAGTTAGGGGCAACCAGGTTGGCAGGGGAGAGCAGGTAATGGTGACCAGGCAGTCAGACAGAGTGGTTAGGGGCAATCAGGCAGGCAGGCAGGTGAGTGGTTAGGAGCCAGTGGTCTCAGATTTCAAGAGGCATGTCTGACTGCCAGTTTAGGCCTGAACCCTATGGCAGTCAAACATCTTCTTAGGGGTTCCAGAAGGGAGAGGGTGTAGGCCAGGCTAAGGAACACCCCCATGCACAAATTTCATGCACCACACCTCTAATTATATATATATATATATATATATATATATATATATATATATATATATATAGAGAGAGAGAGAGAGAGAGAGAGAGAGAGAGAGAGAGAGAGAGGAGTGAAGGAGATACTAGAACTTTTGTGATGGAAGTGGCACTTGAAAAATATATTTTTTTACTGAAGTTTAAGATTAATAAAATGGTGTCAGACATTTAGAAAATATGTTTGAATAAACAATGAATGGATTTTTAATATAAATAAAGTTTATGAATTTAAATGTGAACATTTTAAAATAAATTAAAAAATTACAATCCAAATCTTCTAAATATAATGGTAGTGTATTGCCTCTTAAAATGAGTTGGCAAAAGATAATCTGAGTTTTTCACTGTTTTAGATTCCTTCAATAATATAAATGAAAGTACTAAAATATTCCAGAAACTATTTTATAATTCTATTTGTTTTGATACCAAATAACTCCAGACACAAAGTTGTATTGTACTTTATTTTAGATACCTTTTTTGTTCTCTCTGTCATTATAAAGTACCATTCTTCTCCTATTGATAATTCAAATTTTTTTATTGATTTCCCATGCCACAACCATGTTAGGCATTGCAAATTCACTATTAGATGAGACATATTCTATGTTCTCTAGAACCATCCTAGACTTATAATATAACCTCTGTTTTTCCAGAAATTACTGCCCCAAAGAAGAAAACATTTTTTTTGTTTTCGAATCTTGACACACACACACATACACACATGCACACATACACACACCAATACACATAGAATCAGAAAGCTCACTTGCAAAAATGCTACAAGTCACTCTTATTAGGGCAGGGTAATCCTATATAATAAAAGTCTAATATGCACATTGACCTAAGGGTGAGAGTTTGACCCACCAGGAGTTAGACGTGCGCTGACCACCAGGAGGCAGCGTGGAACATGGCAGGCACTGTTGACATGGAACTGGCAGCAGGCAGCATTGGAGGCACTGCCAGCCCCAATGGGCCCTGAAGAAAGTGTGATTAGTGAAGCAGATGAGTGGGTGGCAGCAGCAGGCAGCTGGGGAAAGGGAGGCCCTGGCAGCAGCTAGGGACCCTCCAGGGCATAAATTTCATGCACTGGGGCTCTAGAGTTTAGAGAAAATTGCCAGCCTCCAAAGTCATAATTCCACAATTCATGAAAGAATATTAAGAACCCCCAAATCATTAGTATACCCTTTTAAGGAATTTATTCTTGCACATTTTAAGAAGAAAAACACAGTTATGAAAGAGTGTCTGAGATAGATAATAAAAAAAAATACCTGTGACAATTACAGCCTTAAATGTATTTTCTTATATATTAAGTGTCTTCTTTTATAATGCCTAACTAATGAGATTTTTATAAAGACTAAATGAAATGGTTGTCTGACTTTTAGTGGGATGTCACAAAATTCTAGTTCTCTTGGTTTTCCAAAGCATTATTTAAGAAGAAAATTATGATGCATTAAAAAGTCTACTAGTATATTTAAAGATAATTCACATTTAATCTGATAGTCTATCTTGTATGAATAGATTTATTTTTTACATTTTATCCTTACTATTGAATTTATTGGGGGTGACACTAGTTAGCAAAACTATAAAGGTTTCAAGTGCACAATTTCACAACACATTTTCTGTACACTGCATTGTGTGTTCACCATGCCAAGTCAAGTCTTTGTCCATTACCATTTACACATCCACACTCCCCTTCACTTTTCCTAATCCCCTCCCTGCAGAAATCTCCACACTGTATCCATGGGTTGTTGTGTTTTTTTTTTTTTATTGCCCAATCCTTCCACTTTCTCAGCCAGTCCCCTAAACACCCCATCCCAAAGATGTGAGCCTGCTCTCTAAGAGTCTGTCTCTATTTTGCTTATTAGTTCACTTTGTCCATTATAAATGAACCTGGAAAGCTTGTATGAATAGATTCAGAAATCTAATATGACCTTCAAATTTATCTTTTGTATGCACACTGTCATCTTCAACTATAATTTTGTCTTAGAAGTATACATTAAAACTTTAGTAGACTATTGTCTCAGGAACTCTATGTAGTGTGGCGAATTTTAGATTTATATATTGTAATATTTTTTAGACTTTACCTGTATTCAGTACATATCATATATGTCAAGCTCTATAAAGAAGCGAGACTTTTCATCCTTTATGATGACTAACAACTATGATAGCATAGGAAGTGCGAGCCCACTGTAGTTGCAGGAGACAGGCTCCATTGCAAGGGGTCCCTTGGTTAGCTTCCCACAAAACTGACAGTCATGTTCTTTTGGAGTGGGGGCCAAAATATCTTGATTAGTGATAAAAGTTATAAACATTTACTAAATACCTCCTAACATCACCCAAATTAGAAATCAGAAGCCTATTCACTTACAGTAAAAAAGTTTAGAATGAATTTTATTTCTCAGAATAAAACTCCTTGAAACTCTTTGAATAAAAATCACAGTACTCTTTCTAAAATAGAGTACATTAAGTCCTCACTTAACTTTGTGGACAGGATTTTGAAAACTGACTTCAAGGGAAATGATATATTTTATTTTATTTATTTTTTTAAAAGCATTTGCCTTTTATTTTTTTAAATATATTTTTATTGATGTTTTTACAGAGTAAGGGAGAGGGGTAGAAAGTTAGAAACATCGATGAGAGAGAAACATTGATCAGCCGCCTCCTGCATACCCCCTACTGGGTATGCGCCTGCAACTAAGGTACATGCCCTTGACCAGAATCAAACTTGGGACCCTCTATCTCCTGAGCCAAACCAGTTAAGGTCTAAATGATTTATTAACAAAGAGTTTTTACAATAACATTGTAGGTCAATTAATATCTACAATGTTTATTAAGCAGTCATTTAATTGCTACACACACACACACACACACACACACACATATATATTAATGATGATTAATAGACTTTGAACAGGTTATCCTATATAATAAAAGGCTAATATGCAAATAGATCAAACAGCAAAAAAACTGGAACACCTGATTGTTTTGACATGTGCTGACCACCAGGGTGTGTGTGCAGAACTTGGCGGGCATTGGCCATGGCAGGATGGTAGAGCAGGTGAACGGGTGCCAGACCAGGGTAGGGCACTGGTTGCTGGAATCAGGGTGAGCCTCTGGTGGTTACTAAAAATTCTTCACTCCCACGCACAGTAATCGCACCAGGCAATTGCACCTGCTGCCAGTGCCAGAGCCAATGCTCACACCCACTGCCAGCGCCATTCCCAGTCGCACCTGAAGCCAGCACTAGAGCCAACGCTTGCACCCGCTGCCGGTGCCTGGCACTGGGCCTGATCACTCTGTGCCGACCGTCAGCAGGTTCAAGTGGTGACTGCCGACCCTGATCACCCCTGAGGGCTTCTCCACCTCTCCCTGCTCTCAGGGATGATTGGGGCAGCAGCCACCACTCACATCCATTGCTGGCTCTGGCCTCAATCACTCTGCACCATCAGCAGGTGTGAGCGCAGGAATGGGGCTATTGACAGACAGAGGACCAGGGGCCATAGTGGGAGGGGCCAGGCAGTAGCCACCCCTGTGCCCACCACAGCCTTGGGGCCCACAGTTCCTTTCAAGGTGCACCAATTCGTGCACTGGGCCCCTAGTGTTTATATAGTTGAAGAAAAATAGGAGCCTTTGATCCTATCCATGAGATTAGTTAATATTAGTGCTATCTGGTATTAGATTTCATTCATCTCTGAAAAGAAAATGTCATTATAAGACTATCTTCATTTAATTTCCAATTCACAATCCACTTATTTTCAATGGCATCCATTCATTTTAAATTATGTTTTCTAGTAATGTACATAGATATGTTTCATTCAAATAAAACAAAGATAAACAAAAATGAGAAATCTATAGGAACCATCACGAGATATGAACTTTCTAATTGAATTATAATTCCCATTCAAATGTTTCAATATAATTATATAGAAGCAACTTAACAGTCATTGCAGGACAGTCTCAAAAAGATGCAAGATAATCAAAATTCACTTTTCCTGGATAAGCACACATCTAATTAAATGCATTTAGAAAGGGATTACTAAAAGAGAAATGTTTCAGCCAGGAAATTGCTTGAATCCAAATCTATTGTTTATTGCTTAAATGTTTGAGTTGTAGGAACTTTCGGTATAATTTACTGAATATCCAAATTAAAGTTAATAATTATATGAAAAGTTTTATATATGTGTTCAGTAGTGAATTCTTGAATATCTTCCAGATGTATCAGGGAACTATGACAATAATATGAACACTCATATCATGTAAAGAATTCTCATTCACTAAAATGACAGTTTAATTTAATTAAACAGTGGAATCACAATATTGAGTTTATTTTGCCTTTAGAACAAATTGTAATGTAACTATTAGGATTCTTAAAAGTGATTTTTATTATGTCATTGTCTTCTTCTCTATAAGCTTGGATATATCAAATCTTAATTTAATTGTAAATTAGGACAGACTAAACAATCATTCTTTGTTAGAACTTCCAGATAGCTGCAAGGAGCAATATTTCTTCTGTGTTTGCTACCTCTTAGCATTAAGCCCAGTATGCAGTACGTGCTCAATTAAACTTTTTATTTTGAAGAATAGATATGTAAATTAATGAGTGCAATAATTAAATAAAACATATTTTCAAGATGTTTTTTTTCTAATATGTAAAGCTAAGTCATATTTTAGTAAAGTACTACTTCCTTCCTTTCTTTGTTCCTTCCTACCTTCCTCCCCCCTCACTCCACCACTTTCCTAATAATAGTATAGTAATAATATAGAAAAAAATATAATAACATTTTCTTTAATCATTTCCCATTACCATTATTTTAGACATACTTTATTTTCTAAATCCTATGTATTCTATTTGATAATTTAGATAAATTATATTTAGCTATCTTTCTCAGCAAAATATTGTATGAGATTGATAAATATAGAAAAATAGTTTACATAATAGGCTAAAAATGTGTTTTAAGCATATGAAATATTACTGTAGGTATAAAAATAGAAATTACTCTTTATCTGTTAAATATACTTTACTATGTATAATTCATATTCTTCTACTAAAACTCAATAGTATATTTTGTTTGAGTCATATAAATTACTGACCTTTAAACAAAGTACTGCAGAGTAAAAGGGAAATACAAAATGGATTTTTAGGAGAACAACCAAACAAATTTTACATTACCATTTTTGAATGGTTATTGGTATTATAATGAAAATGTAGACATAGCATATTTGTATTGTTTACTTTATGTTATTTTAATTAAATTAACATTGATATCAAGTTAGAAAATCCACAAAGCACCAATTACTATGGAACCATTTAATTATATGCACTCAAATTCTTACATAACCTCTGATGAAAAGTTTTCTCTGTCCTGTTTTTGCTGTGTAACTTCATACATTCTTTCCTTCCCTAAAGGAAATACTTACTTGATTCAGTTCTTAGATAAAAATGACCTGTCACTATTGTTTGCTTTAAAGGGCTTTTTGCTTTTAAGAAAAAGCAACACTGAATACTGAAAGAAAAATCAAGGCACAAGGGAATACAGATCAGCTGCTATGGTATAAATCAATATTTAAAATGCATAATAGGGACTATTCTCCCCCCCAAAAGTAGGATTTTTTGTGTGTGTGGGCTTAATTTCTTGTTTTATTAAAATGTCAACCTGTGTCTAGGAAGACCTTGAAATTTAGCTTTGGTTTCTATTGAAATTCACTGCTCAACAACTAGTACAAGAAAAGTAATACAATTGTAATTTAATGTTTGATTCCCATGCCCTGTAAGGATTGCTGAAACGGGTGATTTCATAAATGGGCAATTACCATACTCCTGGCTCAGTTAGGGAATCCACTAATTACCTCCTACCTTCAGCAAAGGGGACTGGTATGAAAAATCTCCAAATAGTCACATCTAGAAATGCATCATAATCATCATTCTTCTTAATATAAATATAGGGGAAGACACATCTTCCCTTCTTGAAGAAAAAGTCTTTATTGTTAGAAGTATTACATGTCCCTTTTTTTCTCCCATTGACCCCTTATAGGCCATTCCTGCTTCGCGCCTCAGGCCGCCAATACCCTATTAGTATCTGTGTCCATGGGTTACGCATATATCATACAAGTTCTTTGGCTGATCTCTTCACACCAAAGCCCATCAGCTTCTCTTCTTCAAACAGATTTTTATAGGATAGTAACCTTTGGATATATGTACAGTAATCCCTCCTTATCCACAGTTCCTCTTTCTCCGGTTTTAGTTACTTGCACTCAACCATGGATCAAAACTATTAAGTAGAAAATTCCAGAAACAAACAATTCATAAACATTAAATTATGTGTCATTCTGAGTAGCATGATGAAATCTCCCACCATCCCGCTCAGTCCACCCCAGGATGTGAATTATCTTTTTGTCCAGCTTATGAACACTGCCCAGAGGTCACTTAGAAGCCTTCCTGATTAACAAATGGACTATCCAGGTATGGCAGTGCTTGTGCTGAAGTTACCCTTATTTTAATTAATGATGGCCCCAAACCACAAGACCTTTATTTAACTAAAATATTTGTATGGGGGAAGAGGGGGTACACAGTATTCATAGAATCCTGTACCATCCCTGGTGTCAGGCTTCCACTGAGGGTCTTCAAAAGTATTTTCCCCAAATATAGATAGACTACTGTATTCGTTTATTGCTTAAATTCTTCCAAACATGTTATGCTAAGATTTATGTACTAAAAGATAATGCCTTAAAATTCTCTTTTAGCATTTTATTTCACTCTCAGTTTGCACTGAGAGGAGTTCTCAATCTAACGCTACACATCAAATGCGCCGAGTCCACAACCCTGGTCCCCTGCACTCAGGTGCCCACCCTCAGATTTCTCCTATGTGCCTCCTGCCCCCCAGGTGGAGTACTGCCGGAGGGTATTACTGACAGCATCACAATGGAAGTGTCAGAATGGTGGCATCATCATCCCTGGGCGCCAGCATCCCTGTTTCTTCTGTGTCTCACGACAGAGGAACTAAGGCTAAAGGTTAAAAGATGCGGTTTATTAAATAATTCAAGCCATTAACCTTCAACCTGCACACCGATGGCAGCCTATTAAGTTTATGCTGCTATGATTCATGTGTGGTGTTTACTGATGCTGAAGCATAACGCCTGCTGGCTTTACTTCTATTGCTACACAGTAATGCAATGAGAAGAATGAAAAAGGTGACAGGACCCACGCAAAGGGACAATAAAAGCAGCAGCTTCACTTGCATAAAGAAGATTGAAGCCTTCCTCCCTCCCTCCGTCTCTCCGTGTAGGCCCCAGTGCACAGCTGCGTCACTTACTGGGAGGAGGAGGCGCTGAGGCAGAGAGAAAATTGTACTGTGAGGACCTTGACAGCTTTGCCTTTCGCCTCTCTATATTTT
>PVJN01043648.1:0-17697 GCA_004026805.1 Lasiurus borealis | reverse complement strand
TCCTCCTCCTCCTCCTCCTTCCCTCCCTGCTCTCCCCCCCTCTCTCTCCTCTCTCTCTCTCTCTCTCTCCCTCTCTCTCTCTCTCTCTTTCCTCCCATCTCTCTCCTCTCTCTTCCTCTCTCTCCCTCTTTCTCCCTCCCTCTCTCTCCCCCCTCTCCGGAGCTCCACCAGGGTGGCCTGCCTGGCTTTTCCGGGGGAGGAGGAAAGGTCTCAGGGAGTTCAGGATTTTGTAACTAATATTGAACGCCAGAGAGAAGGGAAGCCAAGGTCAGGTTAAGAATAAAGAAAATTGATTTGAAGGTCAGGGTCACCATGTGAAAGGCCCTGAATGCTGCCAAAATATTTTCATTATCGCTGTTTTTGTTATGGAAAAGACCAGGCCCTGTGTCAGCAGCAGGCTGAGAGGTGAGCTGGGCTGAGGCTGCCAGAGAGAGGGGGAGTCTGAGAGTGGGGAGGGGTCCGAACTCCAGGATTTGCCGGGTGGGCGGCCCTGAGTTTCTCTGCCTGGCATTTGCCTCCCTCATCTGACTATGTGGATGGACGATGATGCTTTTTTCCCACTGAACCGGGCAGACCTGAACTCTGGCTCCCTCTCTCCTGGCGCAGGGAAGCTGGAGACCAGGTCTCCCCGGCTTTGCAGGAGGAAGCTATTTCATGCATCACGGTGACTCTACTTTTCGCCCGCGCCTACCACATATCTGCAGCGTGGGGCTGTATATTTTCGCAAAATCCTGTTATTATTGGAGCTCTGACCCGATTCCGCTTCTATATTCTGAAGTAGAAAAGGCTCCAGTGGCATGAAATTAGCAACACATTCTGCTAGTGTGTTAATTGTGTGAGAGTTTTTGGCAGGAGAAAATCTCTGAGCACAACGCGGAATTTATTTTTTTATTTAAGTTTGGTCGTGATTTCACACTGTGTTTAAAGAGAGGCACCGTGGCTTAAACCACTTGGGATTTACTGTAAATTCAAGAAAGGTGGGGGGAGTGGAGGAGGATCTGCCTAATGCAGTAGTGCAGGAGGAATTATGTAACTTTTTTTTTTTTTCTTAGCTGGGAAGCTGCTGGTGTGGCTTTCTAATTTGTCATGAGAACTTGCCATTCCCACGCAGTGGTTTGGGACCTCCTTGAGCCCCAGTTCAGTATCCAAACGCAGCTGTATCTGGCCAGTAGCAGATTACCTGCTTCGATAAAAGCAAACACACGTGGAAAAGAGTAAGTCAACATCTCTCGGGGCCAGAGTGGCTGTTTTTCTCTAATAGATACCCTTTCTGAATCTCCCTCAAAGACCAAAGGGGACATTACATGATCATGGCTGACCCCATACACATGTCGATGGGAAGCAGAACATGTAGAAAGGGGAAGGACGGACATTCCTGCCAACAGATGTGTCCCACCAAAGAAGATAGACGCATGCCCTTATCTGGGGGGAGGGCAGCTCTGAACGAGGAAAAAGGTAAAATAACATTCACTTCGTAGCTTACTGTCTAGCAGCCATTGTGCTGTGTGCCATCTCATAAGCAGGCAGACAATAGGTATGTGCTTCTCTACTCGCCCTGAAGTCAGCAGCACCTCTGCACCTGGCCTCCTGCCGTGTCCCCTCCCTGCACTCCCCTCCTGGCCCACCACCAAGCTCTCATGGGACTCCCATCCAGGTTCTCCCACTTGGCGCCCTCGGGGGGGAAGAAACCCGGGCTTGGGTTTCTGCATCTGCGAAAGAGATGGCTGCGATTTGGACCAGGATTTCACAAAGTGGTGGATGGAGAGCTCTCAGCCCCAGGCTGGCCCCTGTCCCCCTGAGGTTCCTTTGCTTCTTGACCCCAGAGTCACGGCCGTCACATCTTTGGCGCCCACATGAGGGGCCAAGCACCATGCCAAGCTAGGCATGGACAGAGATTACCCAAGGAGTACCCACCACCCCTCATTTAATTCTCACAAAACCTGGAAGACATCTTTCTTCTACAAACAGGAAATCTGAGGCTTAGGCAAGAGAACTACAGCAAGAAGAACAGAGCCAGGATTTTACCTTGGTGGGTCTGATTCGAAAGGACACACACCCCTTTTTTAAACTCCATGGTTCTCAACCCTGGCTATCTGCAAGCTTTTAAGACATTGATACCAAGACCCCTAGACCAAGTGAATGGAGATAGGGTTGAGCATCTGTGGCCTTTAAAAGTTATGCAAGGAATCTGAGCTCATGCTCAGTAAGGGATGAAGCCACTGTCTTAATTTTGCTCCACTGCCGGCCTTACCTGCCACTCATTGCTCATGCCCACAAACGGGGGGTTCTTAACGAGCGGAGGAATTTCAAATACTGGACACTCAGTAGTGATTAAACTAATCTTTGCCATTTATGAATGGCAAACCGTTTAGGAATGAAATGTAGTCAATTTTCCTGGATCGCGGAACTTCTATAAATAACTTTGTGCCTGGTACAAACAAGCCCTCAGTAAATAGTATTATTCATATCATCATCTTTTGAATCCTCGCAGCAGACTCCAGACCTGTTGACTCTGTCTCCAAAACACCTGGGAATCTGTCTGCTTCTCACCAGCCTACTGCTCCTTAACGTGATCCCCACCACCTCCCACCTGGAGAGCTGTGTCAGGGGCCTGACAAGTCCCTGCCCCCAGCCCATCCTTCTCCAATCCATTGCCTATAAAACAGCCAGGGCGATCTTTTAAAAACACAAATATTTAACCTTTCCTGGCTGTAAAACGGTGATAACTGTCAGGCCACTGGGTAAGGTTTGGTAGGTTGAGCCCTTCATAAAAGTTCCCAGTGGAGGGCCAGGTGGGTAGTAAATCTTCTCTCTGCTCTGCCGACCAAGCCTGGACTGGAGACCGGAAACTGCATTGGCCTGGAGGACAGGGTGCCTGTTTGTGGTTCATGGGCCCAGAGTATGTGTGTGTGTGGTAGTGGTGGGAATAAAGAAAGGGGCATATGCTTTTCTAATTCACACAAAGCTTTTGTAGTAAAAGCAACTGCCCTGAAATTGAACCTACCCTCACGGAGTTATTATGCCGTATAAATGTGAAAATTTAAATAAAATGGAGGCTCCCTAGGGGAGTTGAAATTTGAACCCAGGCTGTTATCTCTAAAGCACTTATCCTAACCCCTGTTTGCCCTTGAGTGCAAAGTGACGATGTCAGGGGGACCCCACAGATAGGAACTTCTTTGGGCAGGCCAACTGGGAAAAGATTCACAGAGGTGCCATCTAGTTAGGGCCTCAGTTCCTTTGACCTTCAAAAAAAAAAAAAAAAGGTTGTAAAAGTTTTGATGAGAAAATTTTTTAGACCGAGGGAGTTAGGTGACAAAGGAAATGCTTGGCGTTTGACCTCTGTTTCAAGCAGATTCATTCCAGGCTACCTACTTGATAGGGAACGTAGAGGTAGAGAAAATGAGATTTTAATGTGATAATCTATCATTATTCTTCCTTATCAGATCATTGCTTGTGCCAGCCCTTGGACTGAATACTTGGCACGGCATTTTAGAGCCAGAACATCCCTGAGAAAAATCAGCTCCAGTGGTTGGCATCTAGGAGCTCTTTTAAGAGTAGGAGCCATCACATGACCTTTCACCATTTCTGAGTTTATAGGTGTTTTAAATTGGCATGTACTGAACACCTTATTTCTTTACCTTTGACTAGAACTTTAGTAAAGTAATACATCAAAACTTTAAACATCTCATGCTACTGGTAAGTTCTGACTAACAGGTATATGTCTTTAATTGATAAAAATAAAAATGAAATCACTGATTCCAAATCACACTTGAAATCCCAGCAGAGTTCTGACTCCCAGACCAGGGTTTAGTTCCACCACAGCATCCTGTCATTTACTTTACGCTTAGGTCAATGATGAATTTTTTTTTGATAAATAGTTTCAAATAACTCAGCTTGAATTTTAATACAGTAAATTATTTTTATGAATTTCATTTTAAAGAAAACTTGAACTACCGTAAATTTAAAATCAGATCCCTTACATCAATAGAAATAAATACTATAGAAACCAAGCATTGTGATTGAATTTTAGCTAACTAAAGCTGCCTATTAGGGCTCTTAAGCTGAGGCCTGTTCACATTTTATTAAGGAAAGAGGGTAGAGGAGATTTGGAAGTTCTAGAGAGGTGGTAAAGGAAAAATGGCTTCAAACTGTGGCTTTCTCTAGACTTATTCAGAATATGGGAAAGCAGTAAAAAAGGAAATAATACTTTTCTCACAAATTTTTTTTTCATGTTCCTATTGCTTTCAGCCCATGGGAGAAACACCACAGAGGTTGTTTAAAAAGGCAGAAATGGAGCCTCTGGCCCCATCCACTATCCTTCCCTTTCAGTTTAACCAAGGCCCCACTCCTTTTTCCTCTTGAACAGACCATCTCTATCTCACCTTCTTCTCCAGGGCTCCTTGATCTGTTATCTCCTTTGCTCCCCACTTTCAGGGCCCTGCCTCTGCTTTACTAGGTCTCAAGTCATGGGTATCCCAGCTAAATGGTGAGGGACGTTTGAATATTAGAAACAGAAAGAGTGTGTGGTGGAAGCAGAGAGGTAGTGGCAGAAAAGCGGAGGTGGCATTGGAAATAGTAGTGGAGGTGGTGGTGGAGGTGTGGAGATGGTGGAGGTAGTGAAGGTGGTGGTGAAAGTGATGGTGGAGATGGTGGAGGTGGTGGAGGTGGTGGAGGTGGTGGTGGAGCTGGTGGAGGTGAAGGTGGTGGGGAAAGTGGTGGTGGAGGTGATGGAAGTGATGGTAGAGGTGGTGGAAGTGGTAGTAGAGGTGGAGGTGATGATGGAGGTGGTGGAGGTGGTGATGGAAGTGATGTGGTTGTGATGGAGGTGGTGGTGGAAGTGATGGTGGAGGTGGTGGTGGAGGTGGTAGAGGTGGTAGTGGAGGTGGTGGAAGTGATGATGGAGGTGGGAGAGGTGGTAGATGTGGTGGAGACGGTGTAAGTGGTAGTAGAGGTGGATGAGGTGGTAGAGGTGGTAGTGGAGGTGGTGGAAGTGATGGTGGAGGTGGTAAAGGTGGTAGATGAAGTGGAGACTGTGGAAGTGGTAGTAGAGGTGGATGAGGTGGTAGTAGAAGTGGTAGAGGTGGAAGTAAAGGTGGTGATGGAGGTGGTGCATGAAGTAGTGGAGGTAGAGGTGCAGGTGTTGGAGGTGGTGGTGTTGGAGGTGGTGGATGAGGTAGTGGAGGTGGAGGTGAAGGTGGTGGAGGTGGTGGTGGTAGAGTGGTGGTGGAGGTGGTGGAGGTGGTGGTAGAGGTGGTAGAGGTGGAAGTGGTGGTGAAAGTGGTGGTGGGGTGGTGATGGAGGTGGTGGTGGAGATGGTGGAGGTGATAGTAGAGGTGGTAGAGGTGAAAGTGGTGGTGGGGGTGGTGATGGAGATGGTGGTGGAGGTGATGGAGGTGGTGATGGAGGTGGTGGTGGAGGTGGTGGAGGTGGTGAATGGAGGTGGTGGTGGAGGTGGTGGAGGTGATGGTAGAGCACACTGTTCTTAATCAGGTTGGCTATTCCTGCTCAATAATCCAGGTCTGCTTAGTTCACCTTCCCATTTCCATTGTGCTATGGGAGTATAACTGAGCCTAAATGTTAATTCTGACACCTGAGTAAGCCGTTCAGCCCCTTCCTCCCTTCATCCCGCTTCCTTGTCTCCCTGTTCCTCCATGACAAGTTGAAGGCCCCCATCTTATCCTTATATATTTTATTCTGCCCTGACTTCCTAAGGCATTCATAAATTGCAGTACTGTTTTGTCAGTCAATGATGTAAGCTAGATACATTGTTTAATTATCCAACATTTCTAACCTGGTGATTTTTGGAAATATAAATATCTGAAGCCAGAGTGTGGTAATAGATACCAACTTCCTTGTTACTTGAATCATATCAACTTATTCCTCCTGCTCTGTGTCCCTTGTGTTTGTTTATGCTCCAAGCCCTGATTATCTTAAACTCCTTTATCCAGAAACTCTTCTCTGAAATAAGGTTGTGTTACTGGCAGTGTTTTATTTACCTTGAAAACCGCCTGGCTCGCCTGAACCCCCACCTGTCCAGTTTAATTCAGTGCTTACCCAGATTCTTCAGATCATCAGGGCCTTGGGGATCCTCACTCCATTTTCATATTGTTTAACCTCTGCTGCAGAACAACTTTGATTTCAGTCCTACTTTCTATGGTGGAAACACGCCATGCACGTTGCCTGAATTCTACCATTATTCCACTTTGTTCTTGCCTACTTTTTAAAACTTATATTTAAAAAAAGAAGAAGGAATTGAACTTTTTAAACCTCCTTTGGTATTCTGAAGCAGCATGGCCAAAAAGAAAGAATGCTGTCTTACATGCAGAGACCCGTGTTCTTGGCTTAGTTCTATAGTTGACTGTGTAACTTAACACAGGTCCCCTAAACCCTATCTATTTTCAATTCACAATCAGCCCTTTGGGGATAATAGTATCCAGTTTCCTCATTTTCTGATGTTCTGTAGATAATAGAGAGTATAGCTATAGAAAAGTTTAGAGGGAATATTCTTTTTATAATTAATCTAGAGAGAGTCATTCTGAGCTAATTAATAATTAATCTAGAGAGGGTCCTTATAATTATTTTTATAATATTTTCACATTTGGCAAAGAATAAGATTGAAAGATGTTAGCAGAAAACTGGCATCAGACTGAGCTTTTCTCTGAACAATTGCAGAAATGTTGATTCCCAGCAAATGAATGTCCTCACTCTGCATAAACACTTCCCATAATAGCAAGATTGCTACTTCTTTTATACATTTTCATTACTGAACTCTTAGATATTTCTTTCTTGCATAAGGTAAGAAATATCCCTTGGGAAAGTTTTGTTATGCCCAGAGTTCGGGGTCCCCAATAATCCACCACTAAGGAGCCTTTTCCGATGCAAAAGCAAAGAGTCTTTATTCAAAACCGGGTTTGGCTCTCAACTTCTTTCTGGTGCAGCAGTGAGGCGAGAGAGCGAGCCGGGTGGGAACAATGAGTTTTATGGGGTAGGAAAATTGGGAGGGCTTAGGAAAGTGACAAGGGTTACAGAGATTGGTCACTTGAATTAGGGTCTTTCTGTGGTTTAGCCTTATTAGAACCCTCGCTGTGTTCCTGGAGCTTCATTGGTCCATTCAGTTGGGGGTCAGGGAAGTTAAGACACACCTGTGGCCACTCCCAGAAAAGCGAGGGGGTTTAGGCAGGGGTCCCAGCCCTATAGGACAAGATGAAGGGGAGTTCATTTCTTTTCAGTTTCACTTAATTGTCCTGTTCCAATTCAATTTACCAACTATTTACCAAGCACCTACTGTATGCAAAATCCTTTGTCAGTCATCTAGCATTACAAAGATTAATTCATATTTGTTTCTGCACCCAAGATCTCTGCAAATATTCCACAAATGAAAGGTTAAGTGCAGTGGTGGATATTTTAAAGACAGGAGTACCTCACAACTGGCGAAGTTGGAATAACAGAGACCAAACTTACATTCCTTCTAGGAACAACCAAAATAATGAAGAAAATACATCCAACAACAGTGATTTTCAAAAGATGGGAAACAAACAATTACCCCTATATAGTAAGCCCTACAAAAGCTTTCTATTTTGAGAGAGTTTTCAGGTTCCCATTCAGGGAAGGGGAATCAGGCACATGAGTCCAATGGACACCGAGAAAAGATGGAGCTGAATCCGGGGAGCAAGACAACTAAAGTGTGCAGGACAGACCATTGAAGATGAGAGAGTTACACAGAGTCAGAACACTAGACAACTATAGAGGTCCCCTTGGATATTCAGCAGAGCGCTGATGAAGGAATGCATGTGAGGAAGCTGCCAATAAAGAGGGTCCCCCCCAAAAAAATTAGAGGAAATAGGATCATGTTCCTATCAGCCAGACTGAAAAGCCTCATAATTTATGGGGCATTGAATAAAGTACTCAGAAAGCTGTTTTCTGGGGAATGAAAAATAATTCACCCTAGACTAAACAGAGTTCTGGTTTTACCTAACAAATCTTAAAAATAAGACCCAAAAAGAGCAAGTTGTTTACAAGCAATTTTACTGTATCCCAGAACAAAGATTGAGAATATTTATAAGAATACAAAGTATTCACAAAGTATGGCATCCAGTAAAAAATTACTAGGTATGCAAGGAGGCAGGAAAAATATGACCAATGATGAGTATTAATAACAGTGAACCCAAAACCAACCCAGAAGTGGCACAGATGTTAGAATTAACAGACAAGAACATTCAAACTATTGTTAAATCTATATTACAGATGGTCAACTAGTGAAGTAAAAACATGGAAGATATTTAAAAGACCCAAAGTGAACTTCTAGTAATGAAAGCTACAATTTCTGAAATAAAAATTTCATGGGATGGATTTAATGACAGATTGGATATTGCAGAGGAAAAAAAACTTTAAGGAACTTTGAGAAATAGTAGTAGACACTATGCTCAATTAAACACCTAGGCTGAAACAAAAATAAAGCCTCACTTGGAATAACTTCAAGTAGTCCAAAATTCTTGGAATTGGGATTTGCAAGGAGAGTATATGGGGATATGGAAAAATAATTGAAAACATAAAGAAAAGTAAACAAACAAACAAACATCATAAATAAATTGCTCAAACCAATGATAAAGAGAAACTCTTAAAAGCAGTCATCGCAAAAAGACAAGTTATGTATAGAGGAGCAACAGCACTATAATGGCAATAGTCTCTCATCAGAAACAACACAAGTGGAGATGCCAATGAGCAATATCTTTAAAGATGGAAAACTGTCAACCTGGAATTTTATACCCAATGATAATAACTTTCAGAAATGAAGACATGATAAAAAAAACTTTTAGACATACAAAAGAAGAAAGAATTTGTCACCAGCAGATTCATGCTAAACAACAACAAAAAAGAATTTAAAAAAGTTCTTCAGGCAAAAGGAAAAGTGATACCAGATGAAAATCTGAATTTGCACAAAGGAATGAAGAGCCCAGGAAATGGCTGTTAAGTATATGCCTTTTAAAAAATTATAAGTTATATCTCTCTAAAAGATAACTTTAATAAAAAATGTAAAGTAAGGTTTAAAGCATATAAAGGAAATGTATAACAAAAATAACACAAAGCCTTAGAGGGGAGAGATAGAAGTATTCTAAAGTTATTAAGCTAGGTGTGAAGTACAGTATGACAAAACAGTTTCAGCTAAGACAGCAAAGGATATCAAACAAAATCATAAAAATAATCAACTTAAAAGAAGGCAGAAATAGAGAGTAAAAATAATAAATAGGAAAAAATAGATCATGTCATCTACTCTGGATCCCCCATTCCAGAGAAAAACAACCTCCCCTTGTGTGAAAACAATACCAAGGCCTCATCTGAGGCAGGTGCTTCACAATATGATACTCGTCCTCCTCAAGATCTGACCTTGCCCTCCTCTCATTACCAATAACTGGAGTTAGGTCTCAGTGCAGCTGGATACAGGAAATACAATGCCTGCTCCTCGGATATTAAAAGACTTGCAAGACCTGACAAATAGGTACTACCAGAAACCAGCAAAACATACATTAACATGCATCTTGAGAGGTCTGGATAAAGGAGGCCTGACTATGAAAATGGGTGGGAAGAATTCACTGATTTGGGACCATTCTTCCTTGACTCAGGATTTAACACCCTGCAAAAACTAGGATGCAGTCACAGTACACTGCTGACATGGCCGTTTGAACTTGGTTACAACAATGGATTACTGTTATTAGGGTAGAGTTGCTAGAATGACCTTGGCAGACTATCAAGGAAAGATTGGGAGGATGGAAATGTTAAAATGGACTTACTAGTGAGAACAGAAAACTCTTCATCTGTCTATATTCCCCAGAAACTTTAGGAATGTCCTCTGGGAATGTCTAAAGCAATAAAGCTAAATAGTGACTAAAGCAATAAAAAATTCATTGATGAAGAAAACCCTGGTAACTTTTGAGAAACTTCAGTGGCACCTGTCCCCCATAAAATGAGGTTGACAGGAGGAGATGCTGCTATGCGTCTGGGCTCCTTAGCATCAATCAAAATGATAGGATACTGGAAATGTCAAAGGCCATGTGGCAACTCTTAAGTGAGAGTGAAAGGTATATGAGGTTATTATATGGGCACCAAGGCTCGAAGATACTTTGGCCCTTGAGCATCAGTGCCAGTGGCTGAAAGGCCTGAATTTTCCTAGTGATGAGATGGAGGAACAGCTAACTAGGGTAGCACTTGCTTGTAGAAGTGGAGAAAGATATTGAGAGCTGGCACAAATACATCTCCAAGTAGATCCAACAGGTGTACCTTGTGGTTATTTTCCCCATTCCCCAAGTGCATAATTTAGATAGATAGGCAAAATATCTGGCAGAAACCTCCCACTGGTTCCCTGGCATACATAGTAAAGCCATTACAGTAGGAAGGGCCAAGTAGAAGCCTCTATAACTATCTGACCTCACCTCCACCAGTTGACAATAACCCTAAGTCAACACTGAGAGAGAACTAGTGCCACCATCAAGGATAAAATATATGGGGATAATGTTCTCCATTATATTCTGATATCATTCATCTGTATGGAGTTTGAAAAAAGTAACTGACAGATCATAGTGTTTGATAGTGGGCTACCATGAGATTGGTAGCCCCAATCTCAGTTGTTGAGCTAGATTATCATTATAAAACAGATAAGCACAGCCTCTGGCACTCTGTATGTTGCTATTAATCTGGTGAATATGTTCTTCCAACCCCCTCGTCAATAAATAGGATCAAAATCAGGTCTCATTTAAGTGGAAAGGACACTAGTACACATTCATAGTCATGCCTGAGGCTATGTGAAGCCTCTTGTGTAATGTCACGAAATAGTCTGCGGACATCTCAATTGCCTTGATATTCCATAGGCATCCTGGAATGCTATATGGATGATTCCATGCAAATAGAAATAGCAATTTGTGTGTCAGAGAAATGAAGCCCCACAAAGATTCTTCATCCTGCTCCAACAGTGACAGTTTTAGGAGTTCTACAACCTGGAAGGTGCTGGCACAACACCTTTTAAGTAAAGACCAAGATGTTAAATCTTGTACCTTATTCCAGTTTTCTATTGCTATATAACAAACCACCCCAAAACTTAGTGATGTAAAAAAACAACCATGTTATTGTGCTCATGGATTCTGTGGGTCAGATATTTGAATAGGATGCACCAGGAATGTCTTGTCTCTCTACTTAATTTCTACCAGCTTTTCTAAATTGGACTCCATGATAGAATTAAACCGGAAAAATCCCAAGGCATCGATTTGTATGTAATAAACCAATTTTCTCCACTGTATCTAGAATGGTTTTGTACCATACTTGGGATAAGAAAATAGTCCCTCAAGCCATTTTCTGCTTTGTGTGACTCAGATGAAGAACCTCAGTTCAGAAAGCCTTAGGTGGGGAAGCTCAAATGGCTGGAAATGACTCAAGCTGGAACTGGAATCCTGGGGCATGATCTATACCTGCATTTCTAGTGCTTGGGCTGGATAGCTTGAAGGCTAGGCTCAGTGAGGACTCTCAATTAAGATACTAATATATGGTCTCACCATGTACTAGTAGCTTGGATTTCTTCACAGTATGGCAGCTACAGGGTAGTTGAGGAATAAGTGTCCCCCATGAACAAGGGAGAAGCTAAATGGCCTTTTATGACCCAACCTCAGAAGTCACATCGTATATCTGCCACCGTGCTCTGTTAGTTGAAGCAGTAAAAACCCTAGCCAGATTCCAGAAGAGGGGACATGGACCCCAACTCTTGACGGTAGGAATGTCAAAGAATTTTGAGGTGTTTTAAAATCACTAAAAATCTTTAGAAAATGAAGGTAGCATATATTACTCTTGGGAACACTGCTCGGACCCATTTATTGGGTGACTTGGAAGGCTGCTAGTTTTGAGTGTCAAATCCTGCTTTGGGACAAGTGGCCCCGTCACTCACGCCATATGACCAGTAGATCTAATGGTATTATTTATTATGAATAAAGATGCTGTGTGTGTGTTCTCTACTGAGTCCAATAAAGAGAGCTGCAGACCAGATTCTAGAGTTCTAGAGTTAGACCTTCTTTCTGCAGCAGAAAACTATAAACCATTTGAAGGATGTCTCCTGAGCCCTGATAGAGATGGATCTTCTGACCATGGGACCTCTGGAGACATGCATCCAGAACTGCTCATTTTGAGCTGGTATGATCAGACAGACCGAGTTGGGTAGCCACAGCAGTAACATGTCATACAGTGAAAATGATTCCTTTGGAATTGGTCCAGAAGGGAACCAGAGGGTACAAGTAAGTTCCCTCTTCCTCAGATTCCTACCTCTTCTGCTCAGTTCACACCTAAGGCCTTCTAGTGTCCAACCAACCAATGAGACTTGGACCCAGTTCATAGATGGGTCGCCTTGACAAAACTGAACTAACACCAGACTACAACCTCGTCCAGTGCACCCTGAGGATACGGAAGGTCGCTCTTCCCAGTGAGCAGAGCTGTGGACAATACAGTTGCTCATTTACTCTGTAGGGAGGGAGAAATGGTCTGAGTTAAGGATACATGTGGACCCATAAGCTGTAGCAAATGGCTCATGGTTGGGACAGAAGCCTCAAAAGAACAAGCTTAAGATTTGAAGACAAAGAGATAAGGTGTGGAGAAAATATATAGCTGAACCAAAGGTACTGGACACAGAGCACACAAATCACTCTCACAGCCAGCTGAACCACTAGGTGGACTGGATATCCTGAGGATGCCATTCAGCTCTCTCCCTAGCTGCTCTAGGGCTTATGTGATGGAAGGAACATGGCACAGGGACAAAAGGTCTGCGTGGCCCAAAAAGCATGAGTGCCTTCTCACCAAGACCAGGCAGCAACTCCTATACTAAATGTCCGCCTGTCACCAGAGAGACTGACACTGAACACTCCCTATGGCATGCATCCCTGAAGGAGATCAGCCCGTCACTTGGTGTAGGTTTTTTCCATCAGATACCCTCTATCCCGGAGGGAGCAGTGACTCAGCCTTTACCAGAATCAGATATGCATTTACCTTCCTTGACCCAGTGCCTCTGCCAGCACCACCATGGGCTTAGCATTCCGATATATGTGCACACCTGGATGCTTGAGGAGTTAACATTCCAAACCAACCCTGGTCCGATCAGTGCCAAGAGCCAAGAAATGATCCTTTCTTCTGTTCCTTGATAAGTTGGTCCCCAAAGGTCCAAGCAAGATGGAGCCCCATTTGACCACTGTAGGGACCAGCTCGATAAATCACCTTCATTTGCTTTCCCTCCTCCTTTGTTTGACATCTTCATTTCCTATTCCTGGTGTCTGCGTTTCTTAAAATAAACCACCTGCCTCATCTCAGGCTCTGCTTTCTGAGAGAATCCAGGTACAGACATTATCAGAGACCTAGTCACAAAACATGCTTTTTCTGTCAAGTGAGAAGTTCATGTGTTGTAATTCAAGCAGTCTCTACTCTCATTGGCACAAAATGTGTTTTCTGTTTGTTTGCTCCCTTGTTTTTAAGGAAAAGGTAATTTGGAAAAGACAAATTTTCAGATTCCAGCTTAGTTATCATAGATTCTAGGCATGAACATGATACGCATTACACTGGTCTTCCGGTACGTTCTATAGGTGAGGCCCTGCACAAAAGATTTGGCTGAGTAGGTAGTCTCCATTCACCAAGCTGAGCACCTGGCACAGACCACATCTGCCCAGAGGAAGGGGTGCCTCTTCCTAATTTCCAAGGGGGATGTTGATTCACTGAGCCCTGGGCCTAGAAGGCATTTCCAGCCAAAGAGGTGCATTTTGTAATCACCGGGAAATCATCTCACAGGCCAGCAAAGCTTCGGCTCCTATCCCACGTTACCACTTCTGCCATTCAGCCCTTGATGTCCTCACATTTGGTTCAAAACTAAGAAGCATTTTCTTGATTGAATAAAAACTGAGAACAGCTCTCCGCACATATTTTAAAGTTCTCAGGTCCAGAACTACTGAGAAAAACAGTTTTGAAGTTGGAAGGAACTTCAGAAACTATCTTAGGTTATGCCAACCCATCCACTTGACAGATGAGGAAACTGAGTCCAGACCACTTCTGCATCGCCTGCTGCTCTCACCAGGCCAGGTGCCAGGCTCCAACTAGGGATGCTTGCTAAGCAGCTTCTGTGACCAGCTCAGTGTCACCTAAAGACTAAAGGACCCCTTTCCTGAAAGCAACTTTATGAAGATCAGTAAAGTGCGAAAATAAGGCACCAATCAACACTGTGCAAACTTACACACTTTTTAATTGTGCATGTTTTGGGAGGAGTTTCTGTTTTTTTATGGACCCTAGGCAATCTTTTGACTTTAGTTACTAGGTGCCTATAAAAGTGAGGACACATTGTTGAATTCATTTTTAATGTACATGAAACACCAGGGTCCCTTCCTGCCATCACCCTTACCCCCCCAAAAAAAGAAAGAAAAAAGATTATTGAATGGCTATTTCATTGTTGTGTTTTCAACAAGCCACGGCCATTCCACTGGGGCCTTTTGACTTACTGGTGGCACAGCTTTGAACATGCTTTGTTGTAGGTGGTAATTGATCACATTTCACTGTGAAATGAAAGATGAGACCGATGAAAAATCTAGTTATAAAGCGGCTGTCTTAGAGGAAGTCAAGAAGGAGATGTAGGTAAGCTAGTTTCCAAGTAATGAAATAAAGAGCCCGAGGGATCGGGCTGTGGCCCAGGCTTAAAGAATTTGTGAATTCCAGTCTGAGCTTTGTCGGGTACCTTGACATTTTCCGCTGGCTTTTTCTTATTACCTTGCTCAGGTGACTGCTCTTATAACCTTCTCAGGTTAGCACTCAGGTTAGTAGATACACTGATGATGATGATGTCATGGCAACCTCCATGCAAGGAGAAAGTCTGCCCAATCCTCTTCTACTCAGAGTGGGCAACTGAGCTGAAAGGAGCACACATTTGCCATGGCTCTCCATGATACCCATTTTGGAAACTGAAGACCCACCTGGCTGACCTTGGCCCCCAAATTCTCCCAACTCAGCTCTCCCTTCTGTTTGATAGCAAGACATAAGAGTCTGAGAAGCAACTACTCAGCTGGCCCTATCTGCTGGGGTCGGCACACCTGCAAGAAGAGACCTTGGAGGAAGTGAGATTGGAGGGAAGGTTGGATATCTGCAGATTGTCACCTGCACAATGGGGAGGGTGATCCAAAATGTGAGGGACTTGGTTTGCATAGTAGGCAGGCAGAATGGATCAACTTCAAACCAGGGGAGGTGATCCCAGCCCCTCTGCTTCAAAGTAGCAGGAAGGGAAAGAGTGGGCCCTTTTGCATAATCCTGGAACCATGCTTCCTGGTTAGAGACTCAACTCTGCTGTTTATCAGCTCTGTTACTTCAGGTGCACACCTTGACATCTCAGTTTCCTATGTGGGAACTGAGGACAATAGCAACAAACATTTACTGACTGCTTGCCATGTGCCAAGCCCAGTTCAGAACCTTTTATTTATGTATTCCTCATACTGATTTCATGAGGTAGATACTACTATTGTCCCCATTTTGCAGATGAGAAAACTGAGTCACTCAACTGGGAAATGACAGAAGCAGCATTCAGACCCCGTGGCCTGGCTCCATCTATGGTACCTCCTTCATGTGGTTATTGAGAGCCTTAAATTATATAATCATGTGGAGGTCTTACAGCATGGGGTACTGGCCACCTGGTAAGTGCTCTATAAATATGAGCTGCCACTATTACTCTTATTCCACTCTTATTTGGACTGGTGATGAAGACACTGAAATGGACGAGGACATGGGCGTAAAGATGGGAAGACAGGAGATTTGGGATGACTTGGGTCTTTCTTTCCCCAGCAGCCCTTTCCCTAGGCAGCAGAGATGATCATATTGGCATCTAAGAGTGTACAACTTTATCTCTGTATAATATTCCACAGAGAATTCCTGGGCTCACTTTGGGCCAACTGATCTGTGACCCCATCCCCATGCTATGAAGCTCTGAGCACTGGCAGAAAAATCAAGTCAATCACCTCCTATTGCCCCAGCGGGCCCTTCCTTTCTGTTTCAGTTTCCTGATACCCCTTCTCTTCAGGGCACTGACCAAGGGCTCTGCCCCCTGAATTTGCTGCTCATTCCCCATCGTCAGACCCATTTCCTGCCCTTCTCTGCCTGGGTCTATGCATCAGGGAGCTAATCTTTATGGACCGTTTACCCTGACTCCCTTACCAAGGAGCTTCCACTTGGGCTTGGTCAACAGGAGGCACCAGCAGAAAATAAGAAGACAGGAGAATAGGTCAGAGTACTTCTTTCCAGCTTCCTGGGTGCCTGGCAAGGGCTTGACCCTTCACTGCTGCAGCTTCTCCTGAGAGGCCCCTCTCCTTCAGCCCCGTTCCCGGGCTCTGTAACTACTTCCTCCTCTTGCTCCTTTGCCCTAGAGTTGCTCTTGGCTTCCCACCATTCCTTGTGTTTGGGTGCCTTTTCACCCCTGCTTGCTCCCCTTACCTATTTCAACCACTGTAAACAGTGCCTGTATTCACACTCTGCATTTCTACCATCTGGTTGAACTCAGGTCCCTGCCAGGACCATGGCTGATGCACCTACAAACTAGGGATCATTTTACCTAGCAGGCCCAGAGGTAAAATTGTTATCATAAAAGTTGATTTAATTGAAAATGTTGAGTAGCACATTGCTAATGTTCCTTGACATTAAAGTTGGGAGTGATATGATGAACAAAAGGATAGATACAGAGGCAGTACAGCATCAAACAGACTTTGAAATTATAGCAGGAAGATTAAGGAAAGGTGGGATAGATAAGAGATCAATCAAAGGACTTGTATCTATGCCTATAAGCCTAACCAATGAACGTAGACACTGGGGGGTTGGGGTATGCCTGGGAGGGAGGAGGGGCAATGGGGAGATATGTATACATGTAACACAACAACAACAACAAAAAGTTGGGAGTGATAGATGAGAATGAGAAAAAACACACAACAGTATCACACACATTCCCAGACTGCAAAATAAGCACTCTTTTACGGTGCCACATTCTTATCACAATGGGGTCATCTTGCATTGTTTACTGGCTTAAATGTATTTGGAGTAATTTTCTTCATCAATATATATATACACACACATACATCAACATTCATGAATTTACCTCTCAGACCTCTGAGTCAAAATTTTCAGTGACTGTGTAGTGTTCCATTGGGCCAGTACCATAACATAATCAGTCCTTTATTACCGAGCTTCCCGTTCTCCTCATTACAAACACTGCTGCAGAAAACACTCTTGTGCAATGTAAGATACTTGAAAATACAACACAAAAACTAGGTCTTCCTAAAGCAAAAGCCGGACATGTGCTGCTGCAACAGGGTCACCCTTCTCCAGGGGTGATAAACCCGCCTCCCCTGCCTCCCACGAATGTTGTGAGGTTCCACTGAGAGAATGTATATGTAAGTTTTTTGTAAGCCGTCCAGTGTGGGGGCTGGCTATTGTAGTGTGATCTTATTCTTTCACAGCCTGTGAGCAAGCATGGTGGATGTATCCTCGAGGCACATTGTGCTGATGATTTTGCCAGACATAAAGAACTGAAGGCTTTCTTTTAGGCTTTTATATATTTCTCTTTAGCACAACAAAGAATGGTGTGTAAGAAAGCAGCCTTCCTGTACAGGAGTAAACTACCAGATGGCAGCACATTCGATCTGTTCTGGGGCACGTTAACTC
>PVJN01043647.1:0-17697 GCA_004026805.1 Lasiurus borealis | reverse complement strand
ACAGATAGGTCCACTGCCCTTGCACAGGCCAGCTCTGCACACTCCAAGACAGGGGCCCGCTGACCCTCATTCCCATAATTAAGGGGGCTGCTTGACTAGACCAGAAGGTCTGCTCCAAGATCTCTTTCCTGACCACTCGATGAAAATCTTTCCTGATTCCTTGCAGCAGTAATTATGCTCCCCCTCCCCCAATCAGAGGCGGGGCCAGCCGGCCAACCTTCTGGATCCCCTCCCCAAAACCGGCCTGGCCCCAATCAGCCCTCATTGCGGCAGGCGACCAGATCTCACCCATGCACGAATTTTTGCACTGGGCCTCTAGAAAGTATCTATTTAGACTTCAATACACTGAGCACATAAGGCTTTCATTCATAATTACAGCTGTGTTTGAAAGTGAATGTCAGCTATCAGTGGTAAATTGGAATGTCATTGTATATGATGCTGCTGACGTTTTGCTGGTCTGTGATCACGTGTTCACCCTTGATGTGCTGGCCCAGGGACCCAGTGCAGCCCCAGGATTTGGCTTCCTCATCCCACCAGCAGGTGCTTTGTGTCCTTCCCTGTGAGCCTGGTTGCACCTTCCTGCAGCACGAGCACCTGCGAATGTGATTGTGTGACAGCTTCTCCCACGGGTGTGCTCCACTGTGTCTGAGGCTGTTTGGGGTACTCCGTGGCCTGCCCAGGGCCCGGCACACATAAGGTGCTCGATAAAAGCTCAGTGAATGAGTGGGCAGCAGTGGGGAGCAGGGCTTTGACAGGAAAGGCCATCACCCTCAGCGGCTCACTCTTTTGTTGTTTTCTCAGGAGCCCTTTGGGGATGTGACAGAGAGGAAGCAGCTTCGCGCCAAGCTTCAGTGTAAGGACTTCAAGTGGTTCCTGGAGACCGTGTACCCAGAACTGCACGTGCCTGAGGACAGGCCTGGCTTCTTCGGGATGGTGAGTGGGGTGGCCCATGCTGGGCAGGGAGTTCTAGCCTCCAGGTTTATCTGATCAACAAACCCTGGGCCAGAAAGGCCCCCTGTGAAAGGACCGCGGGGCAAACTCCTCTCCCTTTTCATCTGCTGTTCTTCCTTTTCCCTGTGCGTGTTTGGGACTCAGGTCCAGGGTGTCAGTTCTGGAGGCCGTCTCGAAAAGTATAAACCTCCCATTTTATTGATGAGGAAACCGAGGCTCATTTAGTGTTTCCATGTCCTAGTTTATACCAACACCTTATAACATCATTTCAAATCTCAGTGGTCAGATCAGTTAACTACCAGCTCAGGGATCCACAAAGGCGGTGGTGGGGAAAGGAGAGTCACTTCTCTTCTTTCAAGAAACCTAAAAGACATGTTCCTGGGGTGAGGCCAGCTAAAATGTCTGGTGCCTTTGGCTTTTGCGGGGAATTGCACGGAGTTAGCAAGGGAAGTCTCCTGGGCCTGGTTGATCAGAAGTGCTGTTGTTCTCCTGAAAGTCTTGGATAGACACCAAGCAGGATATTCATGCATGAAATTCAGCTTCCTTATGAATTTATACCAGAGAGAATGGTATAATGAACCCTGTCCCCGAGATTCTTGAATTTATCAAGATTTTTCCTTTCTTGCTTTTCCTCTCCTCTGCTCCACCCTCCCATATTTTTCTTTTTTCAAGGAAGCCCCAGACATTGTGTCATTTCACTCCTATACGCTTCAGCAGGAATCTTAGTAAAACTTGGACATCATCCTACAAAACCACACACCATTATCACCCCTAACCAAATGAATGATAATTTATTGGTGTCCTTTCACATCTATCCCTTATTCAGATTCCCCCAGATTGTCAAATTTCTCTTGGGGTATTTAGCAAGTTCCCTTTGGGATCCACACAAGGTCTACACATTGCATATGGTCGCTGCATCTTCTAAAGCCTCTCTAAATCTAAGGAAGGCCTCCTTTTTTTTCTCTCTCTTTTGCTACAGCATTAGTTTCCCTAGAGAATCCTGGGGATTGTCTAATTGTTTCTTTGTGGTGACTTTTAAATTGTGCCTATCCCCCATATTCTTTACAATAGAAGTAAGGTCTAAAAGTGTGATTGGAGTTGGAGAAATCTTTTTGGCAAAGACCCTTCACAGGTGTGCTTTGCACTCATATGGTGTCATGGAGGGAGCACGCAACGTCTGGTCCTCCTGCTGTTAGAGGTGAGATTGATCATAGGTTCATAGAGAGTCACGGAGACTTGCCTTGTTCCCGGCTCCTTCACACGCAAAGCGATCTCAGGAACTCAGAGGACTGTGCTTTCCGAGCTAGCGGGCTGCGGAATCCTTCCTTCTGTGTGGCTGCGTCTTGTCATCAAAACAGACTATTCAAGAGTACACAAGGGCCAGGGCAGCAGTGGGGTTCAGAGAGTTCTCTGAACCCTCCAGGAAGGAATGCAGAAAGTATTGTGTTTTTCCCCAGAGGCTCCTGGAAGGAAGAAGGGAACATGGAACCTCCCGTTAATTTTTTTAAAAATATATTTTTTGATTTTTTTACAGAGAGAAAGGGAGAAGAAGGATAGAGAGTCAGAAGCATCAGTGAGAGAGAAACATTGATCAGCTGCCTCCTGCACACCCGCTACTGGGGATGTGCCCGAAACCAAGGTACATGCCCTTGACCGGAATCGAACCTGGGACCCTTCAGTTGCAGGCCGACGCTCTATCCACTGAGCCAAACCGGTTAGGGCTCCTGTAGTTTTTCTGCTCTTAGAGCAACTAAAGGGTTTTAGAGCCAAGAAATACCTCAGAGGTGACATTAGATAAGACACTGTTGAGTGATAGAGAGAGCAGTGGACTTGGAGTCAGAGGTCCTGGATTCAAGACTCAGGTGTCTCTACTTGTTGGGGTACCTTGGGCACCACTGACTCTTTGTATGTATTATGCTGTTTCTAGAGTCTAGAATGGCAGCCTTGTGATCTGAGGAGTACTGAGTCTGTCCATTGGGGTGTCCTTTGCCGATGCGTAGTAACAGGAACTCCTTGGTATACTTGTGAGGCATCAGTCTAGCTGTGTTTGGACTAGTGCAGTAATAAGTCTGCATTAAAGAGAATTGAGGAGTATGGGCTTTCAGGTCATAAAAATTTGATCTCATTTATCCTCAGGTTTATCATTTTCAAAATGGGGTCACAATTCCCGCCTACGGTATTGGGTGGGAAAACATTTTTAAAATGAGAAAGGTGCCGAGACTGGTTTGGCTCAGTGGCTAGAGCATCAGCCTGTGGACTGAAAGGTCCCAGGTTGGATTCCGGTTGGGGGCATGTACCTTGCTTGCAGGCACATCTCCACTGTGGGGCATGCAGGAGGCGGCTGATCGATGTCTCTCTCTCATCGATGTTTCTGACTTTCTATCCCTCTCCCTTCCTCTCTGTAAAAAAATAAAAAAAATATATTAAAATGAGGAAGGTAAGGGGCTCTCACCATTGAGTCCAGTTCTTGAAGCAGGTGCTTCTCCCACTCGGTTGACCCTCCCTCAGAGCCTTGGGTGGAATCTGTTGTGTATGAATCTGGACCAAAAGGCCCCCTTTGCGTGTTTTTTTTTTTTTTTTTTTAGCTGCAGAACAAAGGGCTAAAAGATTACTGCTTTGACTATAACCCTCCCGGCGAACATGACATCACGGGACACCAGGTGGTCCTGTACCTCTGCCACGGGATGGGCCAGAACCAGGTACGTGCTCTTCTCTGTAGCCTGTTAGTCTCCTGGGGGGACGGGGCACAGTGGGAGGCTGGTGTGGGCCTCTGAAGAGGGAAATGAGGGGAAATTATGTGCTTTTAAAAAATTAAGTGTTCACTCTGTTTTTCACGATAAAAGTAATATATTCTCAGTATAGAACATTTGGGAAGTATAAAAAGTAGAAGTGAGTAGTGAATGACAACAAGGTACATGAAGAAGAGGAGACTGTGGAGCAACCACCACAATGATTAAGACATATTTGCTTCCCCTCTTTTTTTATGCACGGCCTTTGGATATGTGTTTTAAAGGACTGTTTTCATATGTCTATACGTTTTCCACTCTATTTCCATTAATTTGATCATACGTGTGTTATTAGACATCCTTTGAGAATACTATTTCTACTGGCCTCTGAGACATCCTTGTGTGGCTATATTGCTGTTTACTAACAGATTTCCTGCCTTCCTGTTTTTTGTGATTATAGATAATCTTGCCACTACCATCTTTGGTCAGGGAAAAAAAAAAAAAGGAAGGAAAAAAAAACAGCAGATCTGCATTTTGGATGACTTCCTTATCACTAGTTCTTAAACAGAACTGCAGGTGTTGATGCAGAGTGCCACCCTGCAGAGCCGTGGTTAGGGCAGTCACCTCAGCAGGGCGCCTGGGCAGACCTGAGTTAAGTGCTGCCCTCAGGCTGGGCAGGGACTAGAACAGGACCCCGGCCCAGGAAAGCAGATGGACCCACCAGGCTGGGGCCAATGGAGGAGGCCAGAGAGCCGGGAAGCCTTGGTTCCAGACCTTCAAAGCCTGCTGTCCTCAGAGGTGGCAGACACCGGAGAGGAAGGTGTGGGAGTTCAGGTTTCCTTCCAACCTGGACCATTCCATATGACTGTCACGCCCCCTCATAGTCAACAGGAAGCTTTCGTAACTCAGCCCCTACAAGCTTCAGTTACTCAGGTTCTCCAACACTTTTTAGAACAGTGCTCCTCGAAGGTGGCCTCCGACGGGCACCAGCCGCATCCCCTGAGAGCTTAGAAATGCCAACTCTTGGACCCACCTGTCCCTCTGGAAGCCCAGCCGCTTGTATGTAACCAGCTTTCCGGGAGATCCTTTCAGAGGCAGTGCTCCACGTGCCTTCAGGATAGCCACCCGTGTCCTAGTCTCCCGGAAGGGAGGGCATGGTGCAGGGCAGGCAGGTGGCTGAGTTGCTGAGTGTCATGCTAAAAATGTAAAGATCCAGCTTCCTAGGCCCTGCCTTGGAAGGGGCTCTCAGTCCCTCTCTGGGGGGTGGAGGGGGGACCCACACAGGCCTCCCATGCTGCTCTTTCCCAGCACTCTAGAGGAGGAAGCCATTGCTCTGAGGAGCCAAGTCTTCCCACTTGCATCATATTGTTGGCTTGCACACAGCTCTTGATGGTGTCCCAGCCACCGTGGCACTCCTTGTACTTCCCAGGGAGGAGGCCGAGAGGACTGAAGAAGAGGGGAGGCCATGGCAGAGGGACCCATCCGTTTTCTTCCCTGCTGTCCCACACCTGCATGGGGACCGGTCCCGCACTTGCTGGCTAACGAGCAAGGGGACATGAGAAAGGCCCCTCCTTTCACCCTCGCTGAGCCCCACACCACGTGCTGACATGCTGGGGGGCCACGCAGGAGGCTGACTGACCAGACAGGCTAGTGTCAGCGGGTGAGGGGAGAGTGAGGGACCCCCACTCCCACGCTCTCGTGACCCCCATTTCTCATCCAGCAATTCCCCTTTCCGTGTCAGAGGGTAACTGACGCCTGCCGGCTGCTCCGTTTTTTAGTTTTTCGAGTACACGTCCCAGAATGAGATTCGCTACAACACCCACGAACCAGAGGCCTGCATCGCCGTGGAGGCGGGAGCAGACATTCTCATCATGCACCTCTGCCAGGACAGGGCCCCCGAGAATCAGAAGTTCATCCTGCAGGAGGTGAGCCGCCGTCTTGTTCCTTCCTCGCGGGCTGCCCTCGGTGGGCTACGGAGAGGAGCGTGGAGGCGAGGGCTGCCACCATGTGGAGGAGAAGGTCCCAGTGACCCCGAGCCCCTGGCCACACTGCTGGACCCCAGGGTGGGTGTCAGCCGCTTTCCTGCTCCCTGCACTGTCAGCTCCTCTCTTCCCCCACCCCATCCATCCAGAGCTGCAGGGGCACAAATGGGAAGAGGACCTGCCCCCTGCCCCTGCCGCAGATTGCTTAAAAGGAAATGGGGCCGAAACCGGTTTGGCTCAGTGGATAGAGCATCAGCCTGCAGACTGAAAGGTCCCAGGTTCGATTCCAGTCAAAGGCATGTACCTTGGTTGTGGGCACATCCCCAGTAGGGGGCGTGCAAGAGGCAGCTGATCGATGTTTCTCATCGATGTTTCTAACTCTATCCCTCTCCCTTCCTCTCTGTAAAAAATCAATAAAATATATTTAAAATTAAAAATTAAAAAAAAGGAAATGGGGTTTAAGCAAATGAAACAGATCACTAACGTGTCAGGACGGGCGGTTAGGTCAGGGTGTAAGTCACTCCGCTTCTCCAAGCCTCCTTTTTCACGGCTTTAAAGTGAGGACAGCCATAGTCTCCTCTTCTTAACTCCAGCGAGGATTGGAGGCATGGCCAGGAATCTCCTTTGGAAACTGGGAAGCTCTTTTGAGATTAGTCATTTCTGTCAGTATAATAACCAAGAAAAAGATCTCTCTGAGGGAGCTGGCTCTCCATCAGAACAGTCGCTGACTTGAAATTGGGTGTCATTTCAAGCATGAAGGGCACTAACTCCCCTATTTTTGTGGTCAGCCGTGATGCGACTCATAAATCAGTCACATCCACTGACTCCCAGAAAGAGCTCTCGAGGGAATAAAACCAAAGAAAATAATTCAAAAGAAAAAATTAGTTCCCTTTCATCTCCGTGGGAAGCTGTCATTCCCCAGGCTGGCCCCAGGGATGGAAAGGGCCATCTAGACTGCTTATAAATAGGATAATTCCAAGTAGGATTAGAAGTTGGAGCACTTTTTCCTGCAGGAAATGTGATGATTGGCTGTGTAATTTGCAGGCTCCTTGGAAAAGCCAGGTATCATAGTGATGTCTACCTGATGTAAAAAAGGAGGGAAGATATTTCTGCAAGCCCCGAAAGTCTGTGACCCTCTGCAATGCCCTCCCCCTTCTCTTTTTTCTTTCACTGGAAGCCATTGTACGCCCTCACAGAACAGTAACGCAAGACAGAGACTGCAAAATTGGTTTGAAATGTTCTTTTAAATTTCTTCTTTTTTAATTAAGAACATTTTTAAAAAATTATTTCAGCGAGAGGAATAGAGGGATAGAAACATCAATGATTAGAGAGAATCGTTGATTGGCTGCCTCTTGCACACCCCACACTGGGGATCAATCACACAACCCAGGCATATGCCCCTTTCAGGAATCAAACCGTGATCTCCTGGTTCTTGGATCGACGCTCAACCACTGAGCAACACCGGCCGGTCTATCTTAAAGTTCAGTGACCATTTAAGGGAAAGTCTCTTGAGAAGGGCGGGAGGAGGGGTGCTTTCCTTAATTCCAGGCATATCTCAGAGATATTGCGGGTTCCGTTCCAGACTGCTGCAATAAAGCAAGTATTACAATAACGTGAGTCACGTTAACTTTTTGGTTTCCTGGAACATAAAAAAGTTATATTTACACTATACTGTAATCTGTTAGATGTGTAATAATAGTAGATGCTTAAAAGACAATAACTAAAAAGATTTCATTGCTAAAAGATGCTAACTATCATCTGAGCCTTCAAAGTCATATTTTTGCTGGTGGAGGGTCTTACCTTCAATTTGTAAAAAAAAAAAAAAAGCATTATCTGCAAAGTGCAATACAAGGAAGTGTAATAAAATGAGGTAGCCCTGTGTTTACTTTCACATTATTCTAACGGCAATTTATGAGCACTTTAATTCTCATGGTTAATATTTTTGAGATTCCTTTGCATCTAATTTTATTAGTAAGGCTTCTCTTGCCCTGGAACAGGTTATGTCACTGTTCTGCCCGTTTGTCGCCATGATTAAGTTCTTTGGGGATGTACAGTTTACAATAGAAAGGGGGGTTGTGGGAGAAAAACTCCAGGACCTGGGGAGATATTTGCCGCATTAACTCAGCCAGTTTGGCAAAAAGGAGAGAAGAGGGAGGCATTAAAGAGGATCATCGTCTTTGGGAGTTGGGGAATTGACACAGTCTGTGGAACCCACTTCCTCTCTGGTGATTTGCTCCCTCCCTCAGCTGGTCTGTAGCTGAGCTGGGACTGAAGCCAAGTCTCCTGCCTCTCCATTTAAATACATAAGAGAAAGAGATCTCCAGGGATGGAATTAGTTGACCTAAGTGGAAGAGATTCATAAAGAATCTTTCTTTGGTCCTGATTTCCCTGAAGGAAAAGAAAAATTGTCCAGCTGAGCTATAGGATCTGGCAGATCCCTAAAGCAGCCAGCAGGTGGCACCATTGGCCCTGACAGCGGAGTCCAAGACCCTGGGAACTGCTCCTGTGAAAGGCTAGCATGATGTATGTTCGGTGCATGCCTGGCCCTCTTCTTGCAGAGACAGGCCTAGATTGCCTTTACACATGCAGACGCTTACTGCTCAATAAATATTCCGTTTTAAATATATATATATTTTATTGATTTTTTTACAGAGAGGAAGGGAGAAAGATAGAGAGTTAGGAAACATCAATGAGAGAGACATGGATCAGCCACCTCCTGCACGCCCCCTACTGAGGATGTGCCCGCACCCAAGATACATGCCCTTGACCGGAATCGAACCTGGGACCCTTGAGTACATAGGGCCACGCTCTATCCCCTGAGCCAAACTGGTTCCGGCTCAATCAATATTTCTGAAATGATGAAAGTTGCCCTGAGCACAACACATTTTAAGGGAAAAGATACTTTCTGAGAAATGCTTATAATTCTCTTGAACGTCCAATGTCTATGATCTTTTGTAGGATGGTTCTTTATTTCACATACAGTCCAAGAAATGTGTTCAGGCTGAGAAGAAGCCACTCAGCAACAGCTTCGTGCCACTCTTACGAGACTGCACCGACTCGGAACATCAGAAATGGTTCTTTAAAGAGCGCATGTCTTAAAGTGCCGCTGCCCCACGGAGACCCCATGGGAGATGGGGGCCCTGGACTTAACACAAAAGACTTCTCTACGTACAGTGACAGGCCCACCCAACACTTGGCTGCTCTGTTTTTATAAGGAAATCGCTGTGCAATTTGTGAAAGCGATGTGGTAAGAATGTGAATAAGCTCTGTACTGTTTTTAAAAACTTTTAAATTGTTCCCAAATACCCACTTTTCAAAGGGTAATCATACAACGTTAATTCTTGGGAGTCAGAGAATGCCTTCAAATATTTTTCTACCAAGATCAGTTGTGCCTTTTTATTCCCTGAGCAAAAAAAAAAGTAAATGTTTTATTTTGGGATTTACAAGGGTTTCCAGGTATAAAGACGTTTGCATGTGTTGAAGTTAGACTCATGTAACGTACTTTGCATAAACTGATAATACTTCAGATGTTGGTTTTGATTTTTCTCACTGTGGAGAGATGGACAGTGGGAACATTGTGCTGATTCCTTCAGGGCATTGAGAGAACCTAGACTTATTTAATAAAGAATGCTGCTTGGTTATGTATTGTTGCCAGAGTCAAACCTCCAGTTAAAATCTATGTTAGCCAAAGAAGACTCACCAAAGCTGAAATCTCAAAGGAACAACTTGATATATATTGGGCTAATAAAAACTCCCACCACACGGGGTGGACTTCCAACAATGCACTGCTGTTGTGTGGCTGGCTACTTTTAGCAGTTACCTACTAGGACTTTAAAACATATTTATGTCATTTTTTAAATTTTTATCCCATTCGTGTGAGGGAGAAATTCCATGTTCTCTATGACATTTAGTTCCCAGGCTGGTTCATTAATACTGTTTGATCATTTAAATTGTTTTATGCTGCCATGCTTGCCATGCAAGTTTCTCAGTAATTTCTGGTTCATGCAAGATCTCAGGTCTACTTACTTCTAAGATCTCCTCAATGTGATGGAATCCGTGCGACTGCTTTAACACAGGGATGAGGGCACTGCAGGTCTTTGTTTTTACAGCCAATCAGACGTGAGCGATGAAGACGCATGTGCAATGGGTTAAAAAGTCTCAACTCGTGTGTCAGGCTCTTAGGCTCTTTTTTTTTTAATCTTTTTTAAAAAAAATATATTTTATTGATTTTTTACAGAGAGGAAGGGAGAGGGATAGAGAGTTAGAAACATCGATGAGAGAGAGGCATCAATCAGCCGCCTCCTGCACGCCCCCTACTGGAGATGTGCCCGCAACCAGGATACATGCCCTTGGCTGGAATTGAACCTGGGACCTTTCAGTCCGCAGACCGACGCTCTATCCACTGAGCCAAACCGGTTTTGGCTCTTAGCCTCTTTATATTCGGATTCCCCTCTCTGAGGGATCCGGTTTAACGCTGACCTAGAAACAACTCCCACTGACCTGGCTTGGGTCAATTGGATGACCTTTAACCACTTTGAACTTTAGTCTCTTTATCTGTAAAATGGGAATAATGAAACCAAGCTGATGGAGTAGGTGTTAGGATTAAATAACATAGAGCCGGTGATGGCTTAGCTTAGTCCCTGGCACACAGAATGGGTTTATTAAAAATCTGTTTTCTTAAGTTCACTTTATAAAATATGAAACACAATACATTTCAATAAGTGTTTATTCAAAAATAAATAATAAATAAGTTAGTTATTTCGTCTTTATGAGATGAAGTAGCTGCTGAGCAGGCAGGAACAGGGTATGAAGCCCTTCCACCACCGTTCAGTTCTCTCTCAAAGGAAAGGCGCTGTGGGCTCAAGGCTTTCCCCTCCCCCTCCTGGTGACCTGTTAAGCAGGTCAGATGCCCCCTCAACCTGTAATGGCGGTGAGAGTCTTGCCTGCCTCCTCCTGCCTTACTGCCTGCACTGTCAGTCTGAGCTCCAAGAAGGGGTGCCAGCCCCTCGAGGGTGTGTGAAGACAGCTCAGCAGACAGAAGGTTAATGCGCCCAAGTCCACACGGAGTGCAGAAGGCCACAGGTGCACTCCTATGGGTGTTCCCGGGACATCCCAGTAAGTTACCTTTGGGTGGGAAGTCATTTGTCTTACTCCTGCCATCAGTGCATTTGCAGTACTTTTCAGGGTAGAAAAACCAATAGAAAAAATTGGGGAGATATTAAGGGAAATGTCTTCAGAGACTGGGAGGCAATTTACAATACTCTGAGGAAGCTTTCCCTTCACGGGTGGGTGAGGAGCCAGTGCTGACAGGTCCCCACCGGCCCCACTGGAAAGTGTGAACTGGCCTGCAGCTGTGGTCATCAGTGTGATTATTACAACAACAACAACAACAACATTAACACTGCAGGTGCATGTGAAAGTCAGGTCCAGGGCTGCCCTTCCCTGTCATCAAATGCCTGCTTCCTGTTTGAGAAGGTTCCTTTTGACAACTTGTATAAAGCTTCTTCCACGCCAATTGGAAAGGGTTTGTTTATTTATATGGCTTGATTCTGGGCTTCTTGATGGGTTGAGTTTATGGTAGAACTTAAATTTCCGGCACTAACTAGCTTCCCTTTTCTATTAGAGCAGGGCTCTTCACACTTTAATGTGTACGGAATCACCTGGCATCTTGTTCTAAGGTGGGTTCAGATCCAGTTGGTCGGGTGGGGACTGTGATTCTGCATTTCTCACAAGCTCCCTTATGGTACCACTGCTGCTGGTCTATGGCCCATGTTTTGAGTAGCAAGATATTCAAGGGAGAGAAGCAAGTTCCCTGTTGGCTGGTTGCCAGTGTCTTACCACCACCCCCCTCCCCGCCCCCCGCAACCCACACCAGATGATGCTGTCTCCTCCGGAAATGTGACAATGCTATAGTTGAGGCCAAGTCTATTGGTCTAAAAGATTCTCCAAATCACAGGTCCACAGGGTGCAGACCTGGAAGTCCCCAGAGATCACCCTGTGCCGTGTAGCTGATGGGCAGGGGGGCGGGGTGGACTGAGGCTGATAAGGGAGGAGTTGGTTGGAGATCCCACAGCAAGTGAGAGACATGTTCTTTGGCAATCCCTGCCATTCCGTTTAGTAACCAGTGGTCTGGATTTGGCCTGATTGTGAGATTTTCTTAAAGTGTTAAATGGGTACTCTTTTTTTAAAAAATTGTCTCTTAAAAAATTGACTCTGTGCCCTGGCTGGTGTGCTCAATGGTTACAGCATGGCCTCTAGTATTAAAAGGGTTGCAGGTTCAATTCCCAGTCAAGGGCACATACCTGAGTTGCAGGTTTGATCCCTAGCCCCAGTCTGGGCATGCGTGGGAGATAACCAATTGATATGGCTCTCTTACATCAATATTTCTCTCTCTCTCTCTCTCCCTCCTTCCCTCCCTCCTCCACCTTGTCCCTCCTCCTTTCCCTCTCTTCTGCCCTTCTGCCCTTCCACACTCTAAAATTCAATGGAAAAAAATATCCTTGGGCAAGAATTAAAGAAAACATACATACACAAAGTTGGCTCTGTTATATTGTATTAAATTATCAAATAAAATTAGTTACCCACCTTAATAAAAAGTTCTAAAGACTATGCCATATGGCTTGTTATATCATAGCCACCACAGTGGTTATTCAACATGTTGAGTTAGAAACACTGGCCTCTTAACAGCCTCCTAATGTTTGTGAGGTTTAATGCTCTACATACCGAATTTCTCACATTTATACGCAACTTTAGAATTTTGTTTTCAAGGGTATTGTTTGAGACTATTAGGTCAACAGGGTGAGAATTACTGGGTCCTATTTGAAGCTGACAATAATCCTAACCCTAACACTCCATGAGCTGGGCACTGCTCTAAGCATTTCATATCAATGAGCTAATTTAATTCTCAAATACAGTCATTTAGTTCTCAAAGATGAAGCTCAGAGTAACACAGCTAACCAGGGGTGGTGCTGGGATTTGAACCCAGATAGTCTTACTCCAGCCTTAAAGCTGCTGCATTTAAACAAAGGTCAAGACTCTATAGAGTTCACTGCAGGGGAGGTGACCAGCCCAAGTCACACAGGTTAAACACCCTGACCTTGGCCCCTCCCCACATTCTCAGTCCAGCTACACCACACTGTCCGTTAGGACATGAGAATTAGCCTGTCCAGCTTGGAGAGCACAGGAGGTGCCAGCGGATTCACACATGTGGGCAAGCACATTCCTTTTCGCAGTGCCAAGTCAGGGAGCAGTGCGGGGACAGCCCCTGGGGCTCAGACCTCCTCCTTTTTGGTGCAGTTACCCGCGTGTAAGTCCATGTTACCCTTGCCCACACTTTGCCCTCTTTTTCAAATGGGGCAGAAGGGGGAAGCCCAGTTTAGAGGGTGTTTCTTCAGTTTCCCGTTGGTCATTCTTGCTGTGAAGCCAAGGAGGCTCACAGTCCTTGGCCACATAACTGTAGTTGCTCCATCCAGCTCTTACTCATCTTCGGCGTGCTTCAGCCGCTGGGAACCGAGAGTGCTCTCCCATCTGCCATGTCACCATTCCTCTGTGAATCATCTCGAACCTTCTTTTGCAAGGCAAGGGTCAGCGGAACTGATTATTCATCATAATGTTGAGCTAGTTATTTCAGCATCCTGAAAAGAAGTTGCCTGGTGGGTGTGCCTGTGGGGCAGCTCTAGTTATTAACTTTGGGGAGTGATTGCAAAGCCCCACTGGGTTCTAATTGCCAACTGTCATAAAAGGAAGTAAATGCTCAGGTTGTGGAATGCTAAGGGACTTTACAAGTCATGTATGCAACTCCCTTCTCATGCAGGAATTCCTCCTGGTCCCCAGGACCTGGTTGGCTGCCCCTGGCTTGTCCACTGCCAGTGGGGGCTGCTCCTTCCTTCCCAGGCTGTTCTGTTCTGTTCTTGGGTGGCTTTCTACGAAGCTCAGCCATCTACCTGGGACTTCCCTTATTGCACTGGACCCCCCTTGGAGGAGTCAACAGGGGGTTCTGCATTGAACCCTCTCTGCACCAGGCTGGCCAGCCCCTGGCTCTTCAACCATCCTCCTGGGATGTGGGAGGGAATGTGAGATAGATGTTTGCATTAAATCTGTGTTTAGACAAAGGTCAACACACTGTTCTCCATCTCTGCACAGAGTTTAGGCTGCTCAGGTTTCCCCAGATGCTCTGGGAACAGTAAAAGGACATTAATAGGCATTAATGGGATGGGGAGGGGCAGTGTGTGTGTGTGTGTGTGTGTGTGTGTGTGTGTGTGTGTGAGAGAGAGAGAGAGAGAGAGAGAGGAGTAAGTGAACCTTCATTTTCTATAATAAGAAATCTGTAATAATGGCCTAACGCTGAAATATCATGAGAAAGCAGGGCTAATCATGAAATACGGAGGCAAATTCTGGAAGAACTAGCTGGAAATGTTGAGAGCGGAGGCCTCTTGGAAACCAGATCTGAATGAGGGTGGGAAGGGTGGGACGAGGGACTACGGGTTTTATTATAAATCTTGAATATTACTAGACTTTGTGAGCTAAGTACATGTACTTAAGCTCAGACATTTGGTAAAAATTATCTTTAAAAGTTCTCATAAATGGAGTCTGAGTCTAAACTCCCGTTGGTAGGAAAATAATTAAAGGCCTAGACTTGGCTTTATTTGTCAGACTATATTTAAATGACCTTGGGATTTGTAGAAGGACAGACCTAGATATAAATCTCCTTTGGTCACTGGCTAGCTGTGTGACTCTGGGCAAGTTAATAAACCCTTCTGAGCCACAATTCCTTATCTGTAGAAAAGAGGCCATGCAAGTACCTAACTGGAAGTGGGTGGTGAGGATGAAATGAGACGAGGTGGGCAAGGCTGTGAGCACAGAGCATCCTGCCAGAAGAGGTGCTCAGGGACCATTTGCTGACCAGAGTCTGAGTTGCTCCCCTCAGCGATATCTTGGAGACCAGAACAGCTGTCAGAAACAACAGGGGTATGTCCTGGATTTCTGTGCTGTTTGCTGCCTCGGGTAGAACAAGCAGACAAAGCAAGTTCTGGAAGGTTCCCCAGTCATCCCCTCCTCCCTCTGCAGGGAAGTTAACTTTTGAACTATTCCCTCAGAATTAGTTCATCCCGGGGAAAATTTTGGGCCCAAGAGCTGCAAGAAGTTTGAGGGTCATTTCAGTCCAATCTTTTCTCAGGAGGGTGGGGGTGAGGAGACCCCCCGGGCATCCATCCTCTGTATCCACAGATAGGACACTGAAGCGTGGGTCTCGGCCACCCTGCAAACCCTAGCGGCGGCCACAGGATTCCAAGGACTCCAGGAGTTTGTCCTGAAATGGACTGGGCTCGCTCACTCCTTTGGAACCAGGAAACGAAAGGAAATAAAACTGCCTTTTCTGGGTAAGATTCTGGACAATTCTGGGAACTTGTCTGCAGAACTAATTGATTTATGGGGACCCAGCTGTGAAGAACTGTACAAAACAGGGATCAGAGAAGATACACTCCAGATGTGGCTTCATTAAAGGCGGGGATGGAACAATGGGATTGAAAGGCTTCTGAGGTTCATTGGGCCGTGGAGACTTTGAGAAAGTATAGCCACGGGACCGTGGCTTTCAGCTGCCGAGTCTGAGCTGGCGAACAGCTTAGAACTAACTCCTTCTGCCCAACCTCTTGAAACTACAGAAGGGGACCCTGAGGCTCAGAGAGGGAAGGGGCTTACCCACCATCACACAGCCAGGGGAGACTAGGCTGGGACCAGATCCCACATCTACTGCTGCCAGTTCTAATCTCTGTCCCATTGCCTGCCTTGGCCGCTCACTCCGGCCTTTGCAAATCCAATGTAAGTCTGTTTTCTAAATTAAAAGTTGAGGGAAGGCTTAACTGATGGTAAAGTTGCCTGATCCTAATGCTGGGCTGAAACACTTCCTCCCCACCTCATGGGCTTCTGAGACCCTTAGCGACATCTTCCACTGGAGCGGTTGGTCCCTGCACTCTTAGAAATGGACTCAGTGGTTCTTTGACAGGTGTCTGTTCTCTGTCCTCTGAGGATGAGGGCTGGGGTGGCCCCAGAGAGGGCAGCTGCATTCCCTCTGTTGGGAATGGACTTCAGTTTTAAGAGTTTTGAAAGCACGATTCATATTTGGTAGATCTCCAATTTCTACTACCAGATTCTTGATACATTTTTTTTCTTTAACACTTTATATATTTTTTTCTTTTTTTAAAATATATTTTATTGATTTTTTTACAAAGAGGAAGGGAGAAGGACAGAGAATTAGAAACATTGATGAGAGACACCGATCAGCTGCCTCTTACACGCCCCCTACTGGGGATGTGCCCACAACCAAGGTACATGCCCCCAACTGGAATCTTACTGGGGACCTTTTAGTCCGCAGACTGGCGCTCTATCCACTGAGCCAAACCAGTTTTGGCACTTTATATTTTCTTAATTGTTCAAAACTATATGCTCAGCTAAAAATTTAGGAACTACATAATAATATAAAGAAACTACTTAAATTCTCAATACCCAAATTTAGCACCATTGGGAAGTACAGTTGACCTTTGACCAACAACATGGGTTTGAACTACACAGGTGCACAAATAGTGTGGATTTGTTTCAGTAAACACATTCAGTTCTGTAATTGTATTTTTGCTTACGATTTCCTTAATAACATTTTCTTTTCTCTAGTTTGTTGTAAGAATAGATGCAGAGTATGTGTCAATTAACTGTTATTGGTAAGGCTCCTGTTCAACAGTAGGCTGTGAGTAGTTAAGTTAGGGGTGACAAAAGTTAGACACAGATTTTGGACTATACAGGGTGTGGGTGGGGTTGGCACCTCTAACCCCATGTTGCTCAAGGATAAGCTGTATTTCCTTCCAGTTTTAAAGTTGCAATTTCTTTTATTTGGCTGAAATTAGCTTAATATTGGCTTTTGCCAAGTGAACATGGTTCTGTCCCTTTGGGACAGGCTGATTCTGCAGAATTAGTCTTTTTCCTTTGCCCAGATCAGGGGTTCGGATATATAAAGAAAGTAAGCATCCCCAGATTTCCCCAACTCTGGGAGAAAACCTCCACTCCGTTTTAAATGCCAAGGTTTAAACATCAATGATGATCCTTGATGAACCATAGGTTTTCATACATTACCTTGTTTAGTCTTCACAACAACATAATGGAAGAGGTATTTTCTAGCTCTAATTTAGAGGGGAAGAAACTGAGGCTCAGCCCCAGCTGGTTTGGCTCAGTGGATAGAGTGTCAGCCTGCAGACCAAAGGGTCAGAGTTCAACTCTGGTCAAGGGCACGTACCTTGGTTGCAGGCTCCTCCTCAGTCCAGGCCTTGGTCAGGGCTCATGCAGGAGGCAACTAATCAATGATTTCTCCAAATTGATGTTTCTTTCAGTCTTTCCCTCTCTCTTCCACTCCCCCTAAAAATCAATAGAAAAATAATCTTGGGTGAGGACTAACAAAAAAATAAAATAAAATAAAATAAACAAAAAAGGAAACTAAGGGTCAGTGAAAAGGGTCCCATTTGGGCTGATGGGAACTGAGTTCAGTGAGATCATCACCTTGAATCTGGCCTCTTTATCTTTATTAATGTGGCCAAAGGACAAAGCCGCTTTCCCCTACAGCCTTACTAAAACTGCCTCTTGCATCCCATACATGCAAAGCAAGACTTTACATTGTTCCTAACAAATTTCTTTCCTTCACTCTGGCCTACAACTGTCCCTCTTCCTCCTCTCCCTCCTTCCCCCCCATCCCTCCCATCCCCTTGCGATAATATCTCTGAGGCAACGTGACTCATGTAGATTTCCTGGCAAAAATATTAACCCCTTGCCCCCCCCCCCCCCAAAAAAAAAAAACACAAAAAAACAAACAAAATAAAAACCACTTTCCTCCCAGCACAGCTCCTGGTACATAGTACTTACCCAGTACCAGGTTGCTATTATTATATAAGGTGGGAGACACTGTTTGTCTGGTTCCCTGGGTTTCCCTCTGTTCCCCACAGAACACAGCCAAACAATGTGCTAAAAGTAGCATGGACCTAAGGAGGGGCCCCTCCACCGTG
>PVJN01043646.1:0-17673 GCA_004026805.1 Lasiurus borealis | reverse complement strand
ATTATTAGAACAATGCCAATGTAACACTACAATAGTAGAGAAATCAAACTACAGTAACATTTTTCTACTAAATTGAAGTTTCTTTTGCTGATTTACTCAAGAGTCCTCGTACTTGGCTGGGCAAGAGTTTGCAGAAGACTGGCAGCTAACTGATGCGAGCATGGCCAGAAACATGATTGAGGAATAATTTCCACTTTTTAAAAAATATATTTTATTAATTTTTCACAGAGAGGAAGGGAGAGGGACAGAGAGCCAGAAACATCAATCAGCTGCCTCCTGCACACTCCCAACTGGGCACATGCCTACAACCAAGGTACATTCCCTTGACCGGAATCAAACCCAGGACCCTTGAGTCTGCAGGCCAACACTCTATCCACTGAGCCAAATCAGTTAGGGCAGTAGTTTCCACTTCTTGCTTTTCTGCCACCTTCTGGGCCTCAGTTATTAACTTCTTCAGCTGACCCCATGTTGGCACCTCAGTCTTTTGTATAGCCTCCTTCATCTTCCTTTTCCACTTCGCTGTAATCGGGGCAACTCCCAGTCTTTTGAACGATGGGACAAGAAGCTTCTCTGGGTCCATTTTGGTGACGTACATAACAAATTGACTGTCCTGCTCCTTCTGGAAAGATGCAAACACAACCTCTTCCCCACATTATTACTGTATCTGGTCTAAACTATTGTCCAGTCTGTGCATCCTTCCATCAGGCTAACCCCGTGGAGGCTATTGTACAGGAGGCCCGATGCCTTTCAGCTGCTGTGTGACCCTCTGCATCGCAATTCAAAAAATTTAAAGTATAAAGAACATGACTGAGTTTGTTTTGAGGTGACACATAACATCTGTCTCCCCCTTTCTGTTTTAGTAATTGCATTTTAAGAGTATGATCTGCTTTTTTCACTATTGCTTGACCTTGAGGGTTGCAAGGGATACCTGTTTTATGACAAATTTGATCTTGCTGACAAAAATGTTGAAAAGCAGAACTAGTGTATGCGGGTCCATTGTGTGTCTTTAGCTCTAAGGGAGGACCTAGTACCGCAAAGGCAGCTAGGCATTGATTAATTACCTGCTTGGCACTCTCTCCCATTTGGGGAGTCACAAAGATAAAGCTGGAGCAGGTATCTACATAAACATGTACCCATCTATGCTTACCAAATTCCGATAAGTGGTTGACATCCATTTGCCAAATTTGATTAGGTTTAAGACCTTTAGGGTTAACCCCCATTAATTGTACAGGGCAATGAATTACAAACTGAGAGGACTGCCTAACAATTTGACGAGCTTGCTTCCTAGAAAAACGGAATTGTTTGCGTAAGGCAGCAGCATTCCGATGATGCAAAGCATGGGAGGACTGGGCAAGAGAAAACGGGGTAGCCTCTTGCATTATAGCAAGGAGGTGATCAATAGCATCATTGCCTGTAGATAATGGACCAGGGAGACCTGAATGAGATTGGATATGACCAACAAAGCAGGGAAATTGTCCTTCTCTAATGACTTTTTGAAGGTTGAAAAATAAATGAAAGAGTTCCTCTGAATTAGTGTGCCCTATAGTAGCAGTTTCAATTAGTTTGCCCATACTTACCACATAAGCTCTAATCTCTATATAGGTTAATGGGCTCTGTAGCAAAATCTGTCAAAGCATAGACAAGAGCTTGTATTTCTACCCACTGTGCTGAAATATAAGGGGTTTGAAGGACCTTTGCACCTCTACTGTAATAGTATCCATCTTTTCCAGAACTGGATCCATCTGTAAAAATGGTTAATGCTTGAGGTACAGGTTGTGACTTTACTATCTTTGGGAAGGTAAAGGTAGTAACTGAGAGAAATTGTAAAACCTATTTGCTCGATAATGGTTACCAACTTGTCAGAAGAAATTAGCAAGTGCAACTTGCCAATTTGTTGATGGTTGCCAGAGCCAGTCTTGCTGTATAGCTGTAAATGGCACTACAATAAGGTCAGGGTCTGGCCCACTAATTGGCCTGTTTGAAGGCAGGCTTGAGCTATTAGCTGGGAAACTGAATCATGGAAAAGAGTTAATACCTTAGTTGGAGAATGAGCCAAATATAGCCATTCAACAACTCCGGGAGCTTGCCAAATGACCCCAGTGGGTGTATGAGTCGTAGGGAAAATTAAAACCTGTTAAGGGAAGGGAGTGATCAATTCTAGTAAGTTGTGCTGAACTTAAGGCATCCTCAACTTTAGGTAAGGCTGTCTTGGCTTCCTCTGTCAAGCAGCGTGGGGATGATGGAGATGAATCTCCCCTTAGTATACGAAATAAAAGGTGGAGAGAATCCAAGATGGCAGCATAGGTGAACACCTACACTGCTGCCTTGCACAACAATTTCAAAACTACAACTAAAAAACAGAACAGACAGCACCTAGAACCACAGGAAAGGTGGTGGAGTGGAAATTCTACAACTAAAAGGAAAGAGAGGGGCTCACATAGACCCAGAGGAGCTGTAAAAAGCTGAGATATGGAGACACGCTCGCGGAGAGAGGGGGTGCCAGAGAACCTGGCTGCCTTTCTCTGGCAGGAGGGAGACGGAGACTCTCAAAGGTATTGAACTCCTTATCCTACGACACTAAACCCCAGATCCAGCTGAAACTCATACGGGGGGAGTTTGGACTGTGAAGGGGGAGAAATGCATGGAAATTTAGGGGAGTCGCAAAAGATCAGAAGTCTGGTAACATGCACAGCACTGCCGCAGAGGACCAACTGCTGATTATGCCGCTGGCTTTCACAGGAGAGCGGGAGACGGACCCTCCCAACTGCGCCACTTCTAACTCCACTAAACCCCAGTTTCGGGCAAAACTCTAGGGACCCAGACTCGTGTGGTCCCAGAACACAGGGGAGCTGGAGGGGCAGCAGTCTGGCGGCACTTCAAGGAGAGAGATAGAGAGAGAGAGAGAGAGAGAGAGAGAGAGAGAGAGAGAGAGAGAGAGAGAGAGAGAACGCGCACACAGGGACCACTCCAGCGATTACCCAGTCACCTGAGACTCAGGGGCCGTGGAAGGCAGGGCCAACTGGAAGGCAAGGCGGTCCCTTAAGCCCTGAGACTCCACCCATCCCAAGCTCAACAGAGAGGCTTTTGCAGTTTTTCAAGTCTGGTATCATAAGGCTGAACCCAACACAGAAGTTCTCCCAGCATAGTGAAAATGTGGAGACAAGGGAGGGGATCACAAACAAAATAAATGGAGGAAAAGAAACAACTGGATATAGAATTCAAAACCACGCTTATAAGGTTTTTCAAGAATATCCTAGAAAAGATGGATAAAGTTAGCGAGTCCCAAGAGGAGATGAAAAAGAACCAAATAGAGATGGAAAAGATCCAACTAGAAATGAAAAAGGACCAACTAGAAATTAAACATTGACTGACTGAAATAAAACATATTATACAGAGACCTAACAGCAGATTAGAAGAAGGCAAGTATCAAGTCAAAAATTTGAAATATAAAGACGCAGAAAACACTCAACTGGAAAAGCAAGAAGAAAAAAGAATCCAAAAATGTGAAGATAATGTAAGGAGCCTGTGGGACAGCTTCAAGCGTACCAACATCAGAATTGTGGGGGTGCCAGAAGAAGAGAGAGAACAAGATACTGAAAACCTATTTAAAGAAATAATGACTGAAAACTTCCCACATCTGGTAAAAGAAATAGACTTACAAGTCCAGGAAGCACACAGAACCCCATATAAAAGGAATCCAAAGAGGACTACACCAAGACACATCAAAATTAAAATACCCAGAGCAAAAGAAAAAGAGAGAATATTAAAAGCAGCAAGAGAAAAACAGTTCATTACCTACAAGGGAGCACCCAAATGATTGTCAGCTGATTTCTCAACAGAAACGATGCAGGCCAGATGGGAGTGGCAAGAAATATTCAACGTGATGAACAGCAAGAACCTACAACCAAGAATACTCTATCCAGCAAAGCTATCATTCAGAATTGAAAGGCAGATAAAGAGCTTCACAGAGAAGAAAAAGATAAGGAGTTCATCAACTCCAAACCAGTATTATATGAAATGCTGACAGGTACTCTTTAAGAAGAGGAAGAAGAAAAAAGGTAAAAGTCAAAAAATTATGAACAAATATGTATCTGTCAACAAGTGGATCTAAAAATTAAGTGAATTAAAAATTTGATGAACAGAATAAACTGGTGAATATAATAGAATCAGGAGCACAGAAAGGGAGTGGACTGATAATTCTCAGGGGGAAAGGGGTGAGGGGAATACAGGGAGAGACTGGACAAAAATAATACACCTATGGATGAGGTCAACGGGAGGGAGGTAAGGGTAGAGGGAGGGGTGGGAGCCGGGTGGAGGGGAGCTATGGAGGGGAAAAAGAGAAACAAATGTAATGATCTGAATAATAAAGATTTAATTTTTTAAAAATGAAAAAATAAATAAAGGGCTTAAGTCATCAGTGGTTAATTTTAAAGCAGGTCGAACCCAGTTAATATTTCCTAATAATTTGCAGAAGTCATTTAATGTAAGTAAAGTATCTGTCCGAATTTGAATTTTCAGAGGTTTTATTGTTTTTCCCTCAATAATGCTGCCAAGATAAGAAAAAGGAAATGCCCTTTGAACTTTTTCAGGTGCTATGCGTAATCCAGCACAATGCAGGGAATCCTGCAAATCTATATAGATATTATTTAGACGTGTTTCATTTTTATGCACTAAGAGAATATCGTTCATATAATGAATAATATAAGCCTCGGGATATTTTTTCCTTATAGGATGTATGGCTGCAGCCACAAAATCCTGACATACGGTAGGACTATTGGCCATGCCCTGAGGCATACTTGAGCATATGTCCACCCCCATCATCCCAAACCCACCGACGCTGTTCCCTTGCTTCCTCCAATCCTTGCTCATATTTGGGAGAAATCCCATTGTCCAGAGGCTCTCTCCCACAGGAGCTGTAGCCCCAGAAACTGGAGGAGACAGTGGAGGCGCCAACGGTGGAGTTAGAAGCCTTTGGCAACCTTCCCCCATCTGTCTTGATTCCCCTGCCACACTCCTCCACTCCCCTTCTGGAGTGAGCTCTAGGCAGCCCCGAGTCAGGAACCACAGACTGAAAGTAGAAGCAGGCATTTACTCTGGACCTTCAGCTCTATAATGATCATGAAGTTGTTTTGCTACCTTCTCCCATGCCTCTATATTTACCTTTTCTTCCTCAGAGAACCCATGGGCAGGTTTTACTCACAAAATCCAAAAAATCGAAAAGCTGTTCATACCTCACAGAATAGCCCCTTGCTTAGAGCATAGCCTTAAGCATGGATACACATACATTCTTTCCCTGCAATCCTGAATTTCCCATGTTTTACACTCTGCTAGGACTACACCCCTACCTTATTTACAGCGTGCAGACGCCTTGGGGCCTCCTTTCACCTGACAATTGCAGTTCCCTCACACTCAGGTCCGCAATGAGTGCCACTTGGGCCAAACTCAGCCCCACATTGGGTGCCACTTGTGCACCAGCACAGCCAAGGGTTTGGCAAGCCAGAGAAAGGGCTGGCGAAAGATGAAGAAAAGACAAACAAAAAGAATAAGCTGGGTCAAGGTGGATCTTCTGTGTGTGACTGAGACAACAGAACAGATCCAGACTGCAAGCTGATGCTTTATTTTATAATCAGAGGAAAACAAGGTAATGTATTATGTTCTTGTGAGTTTCACTTGTTTTGGCAGCACTTGCTGCACCTCCTACAGTCCATTAGCTACCCAGGAAAGATCTAGAGAGCAGTCACAAGATCAAGCTTAATTATGCTAAAAGGGCTGTGTCCTCTAAGCTGGGACTTGTTTGTGGCTTTGCCAGCAGGTCAGTCTGGGGCTTGACCCTTCAACTGCTCCTACAGGAAGGTTATGCAGAGAAGAGTTTGCGAAATCTTCACAGGTGTCCTCTTGAGACTATGGGTGAAAACTAAACTGCATATGCATAGAGTAAATGGCACCAAGTCAAGCAAAGTACCATGAGTGGTAATCTGAATATCCAAAACTCATACAAGATTGTGAGACATTTTGATCAGCTAAAGTAGAGACCTCAAAGATTATTTACCATTGCATGGACACTCCAAAAGAGTCACACTCTGATAGAAAAGCTGAACAACTTCAATAATAATTCCCAAAAGTTAGAGTATACCAGCCCTGGCCAATGTGGCTCAGTTGGTTGAGTATTACCCTGTGAACCTGTGTTTTTGCAACTGGCTTATTCAACATAATGTCTTTAAGGTTCATCCCTGTTGTCACATGTGTCATTCAGGCTGAATAATATCCCACTGTATGTATACACCACATTTTGTTTAACCATTCATCTACCCCTGGACATTTGGGTTGATTTCGCCCTCTGGCTACCCTCCTATCTAATAAGAGTAATATGCAAATTGACTATGCCTCTGCTACACCCACAAGCCACACCCACCAGTCAATCAGAGTGAGTATGCAAAGTAACCAAATCAAGATGGCTATTGCCACAGAGAGAGCAAGAGGGAGGCTTGGGTTGCTCTTGGCGATGGAGGAAGCCAAGCTTTCCACACACCAGTTAAATAGCTGGCACTTAAGGCAACAAGCTCCAGGCTACAAAGTTTCAATTGTAGAAAATAAATAAATCCCAGATACCAGGGCCTCTGCTAGGGGGGCATGGCCAGCCTGCAAACCACCATAGGCCCCTTTCCCAGGCCACCCCATGCCTCAAGGGAAAACCCACCCTGATCCAGGACACCCTTCAAGGCAAACCAGCTGGCCCCCACCCGTGCACCAGGCCTCTATCTTATCTGATAAAAGAGTAATATGCAGATTGACCATCACTCCAACACACAAGATGACTGCCCCCATGTGGTCAAAAGATACTGCCCCCATGTGGACACAAGATGGCTGCCACAAGAAGGCCAGCAGGGGAGGGCAGTTAGCAGGGATCTGCAAGGGAGGGCAGTTGTGGGTAACCAGACCAGCAGGGGAAGGCAGTTGGAAGGAACCAGGCCTGCCAGGGAGGGCAGTTGGGGGTGATCAAGCTGGCACTAGGGGTCACTGGGCCTACAAGGGAGGGCAGTTGGAAGGGACCCAGGCCTGCAGGAGAGGGCAGTTAGGGGTGACCAGGCCCACAGGGTAGGGCAGTTAGGGGCAAACAGGCTGGCAAGGGAGCAGTTAGACATCAATCAGGCTGGCAGGGGAGTGGTTAAGGGCTAATCAGGCTGGCAGGCAGAAGCTGTTAGGGCCAATCACGAAGGCAGGCAGGTGAGCAGTTGGAAGTCAGCAGTCCTGGATTGTGAGAGAGATGTCCCAGATTGGAGAAGTAGCAGGCTGGGCTGAAGGACACCTACCCCCCTGCCCCATGCATGAATTTCATGCACTGGGGCTCTAGTATATAGTAAAAAGGTAATATGCAAATTAACCCTAAAGGTGGGGAATAACTGCTTGCTATGATGCACACTGACCACCAGGAGGCAGACACTCAATGCAGGAGCTGCCTCCTGGTGGTTGGTGCACTTCTACAGGGGGAGTGCAGCTCAGCTAGAAGCCGGCTCGTGGCTGGACAGCACAGCAGACGTGGTGGGAGCCTCTCCTGCCTCGGCAGTAGCACTAAGAATGTCCAACTAACGTCCAACTAACGGCTTAGGCCCTCTCCCCAGGGGCCTAATGCGTTAGTCAGACATCTCCCGAGGTCTCCCAGGCTGCTAGAAGAATGTCTGACTGCCAGCTTAGGCCCGATCCCCCAGGGAGTGGGCCTAAGCTGCCAGTTGGACACCCCCCTCCCCAAGGACTCCTGGACTGTGAGAAGGCACAGGCTGGGCTGAGAGACCCCCAAGTGCATTTATTTTCGTGCACCGGGCCTCTTATTGAATAATGCTGCCATGAAACACGAGTATACAATTACCTCTTCCATTTCTCTGCAATCTTGAAATGATTATGGGAAATGTCAGAGAAGACTATAAGTTGCAGATGGGAAGACTGATGGGCAGGAGCTAATATTCTGCCAAAGAATCCTGATGAACTTCAGAGGAAGACAGCATAGCAGGAACAGCAGTCTTGGACATGTATAGATGACCTGAAGATCAACTAGTAGGGACCCCTCCTGGCCTTACACCCTTGCTTGGCTACAGTCACACAGAGAAGCACTCGCTTCTCATTTTATATTTCTAACTGTAAAACTAGGTACTATTAATCTACCTGGGTGTGATAATGATTTATAAGCTAGTGTTAATAGGTGTATTTTTAAGATGAAAGACAAAGAGCAAACCATCTTATATTAAAATAAATTAAAGATAAAACTTGGCAGTATAACCAGTGAATATAAATTTATCCTGCAGGCAATACCTTTGTTGGCTTAATATTTCAAAAGCTTTCTTTTTTCAAGATCATTCTTGTCTACCGAGGCAGTAATATACACTGAAGTTAAAACTAGCTGAAAACACTTAGCCAAGAGAGCTAGAAAGGCTTTTTTCCTTCAAAAAATAGCGGTTGGTATGTATTTTTAAACCCCTTATACAAATTTTATTTTTTCTTTCAAAGAGCAACATGGAAGTTGCATCTCAAGCCACTCTTTCCTAAAAAAGAAAAAGAAAAAGTATGCAAAACTCTGGTACTAAATGAAGAGAATCCTGGAAAACAACGTTCCACCTCAGAATTCACTTTCAAAGCAATGTTCACACTGACAAGGTGCACAAAGGTGTGATTATGACTATATACAATAGTTGACATATAGAGTAAATTCAGGATTTCCCACAGTTTCTTTTATACTTTCCTTTATATCATGAAAAAATAAAAAAATAAAAAAGAGTGGTACTTGTTTATTAAAGTGGGGTTTTTTTGGCACATTATAAGAAACAATGCCTATTAACAGATTTTTTAATAAAAAAATGTACTACATATCAACTTCCCAGCATCTAGCAGAATGTCTGGCACCTACCAGATAAAAAAAATATGAATGAATGAATGAATGAATGAATGTGTAAAATAACAAATGAGTGAACAAAACAATGAATTTGGTTATCCTTGTGTGTCTGTGTATATTCATTTCATAGTACTATCTTCTAATAGCTGCCATATGATCACTAACCAAAATGTGCCAAATATGCAAATAATGTTTCCTGAAAACAACATTACTATCCTTTCTAAACTCTTATGTTAAGTACTTTGAATTTCAAAAAGATATTACAGGAGTGAATAGATAAGAATAAAGCTCCTTGCAAAAACAACAGGCATCCTACATAATAAAAGGCTAATATGCAAATTGACCCAATGGTGGAACGACTGGTCACTATGACGTGCACTGACCACCAGGGGGCAGAAGCTCAATGCAGGAGCTGCTCCCTAGTGGTCAGTGTGCTCCCACAGGGGTGCACCGCTCAGCCAGAAGCCAGACTCGCGGCTGGCGAGTGTAGCGGCAGTGGCAGGAGCCTCTCCCACCTCCACAGCAGTCGGACATTCCCTGAGGGCTCCCAGACAGTGAGAGGGCGCAGGCCGGGCTGAGGAACCCTCCCCCAAATGCATGAATTTCGTGCACCAGACCTCTAATGTTTTGATATTAACAGATGATTTCTGCTTCTCAATTTCTGGTCAAAGAGATTCTCTGCTTCTTAGCCAAATGACAGAAAATTTGGTTATAAATAAATAGAGAACACACAACCAAAAGGGTCACCCTGCATCTTAAAAATCAACTAGTTTTACTCTTTATCTGATGAATAAATTTCTTCTACTACCACAGGGACACTTCTAAGGATCACAAAACTCTTCTTTATATGGAGCCAAAATCTATCTCCCCACAACATCTAACCACTGGTTGTCATTTTGCATTCTGGAACCTCACCATCTCATTCTAACCTTTCTCCTATAGGGTTCCCCATCAAATATCAGATGATGGCTACTATGACCCCCTATAGGCTAACATCCTTTCTTGAACTTGCTTATATTTTTTAAAATCCCCTCATTAGTTTAGCCATTTTCTTCTGGATGTGCTTGAAACTTGGTCTTCAAAGTGTAATAATCTCATACAAGATAGTCACTTAGAAAAAAGCAGGACTCTCATCAACCCTACTCTAGACATTCTGTTAATGTAGCCTAAGATCATACTGTGTTTTTTGTAAAGTAATATAACAAAACTGTTCATATTAAATTTTTAGTTAACTTAAGGATGTTGTCTCTTTTTTTTTCTACCCCTACATCCAAGCTATTTCTCCATTATTCTGAAACACATTGTATCCTATCTAATAAAAGAGTAATATGCAAACTGACCATACCTCCACTACACTCAGAAGCCATGCCCATCAGCCAACCCACCAGCCAATCAGAGTGAGTATGCAAATTAACCCAACCAAGATGGCTACAGCCACAGAGAGAGCAGGAGAGAGGCTTGGGTTGCCCCTGGCAATGGAGGAAACCAAGCTTTCCACATACCCTGGCTGGCCCAAGACTCCAGTTAAGGCAACAAAGTTTCAATGGCTGCCACCATGAAGCGAGGCTTGGGTTGCTCCTGGTGATGGAGGAAGCCAAGCTTTCTGCATACCCTGGCCGGCCCAAAGTTTCTATGGATGCTGCCACGGAGCAAGCAGAAGGCTTGGCTCCACTCCAGGCTACAAAGTTTCAATTGTAGAAGATAAATAAATCCCAGATACCAGGATAAATCTGATACCAGGGCCTCTGCTTGGATTGCTGGGAGGCGCCTCACAGGCCCCTCGCCCAGGCCACCCCATGCCCCAAGGGAACACCCACCCAGATCTGGCACACCCTTCAGGGAGAACCAGCTGGCCCCCACCCATGCACCAGGCCTCTATCCTATCTAATAAAAGAGTAATATGCAGGTTGACCATCACTCCAACACATATGGACACAAAATGGCCACCACAAGATGCCAGCAGGGAAGGGACCAGGCCTGCCAGGGAGGGCAGTTGGAGGTGATCAATCCTGCAGGGGAGGGCAGTTAGGGGTAACCAGGCCCGCAGAGGACAAAGTTGGGGGTGACCAGGCCCACAGGGTAGGGCAGTTGGGAGCAAACAGGCTGGCAGGGAAGCAGTTAGGCATCAGTCAGGCTGGCAGGGAAATGGTTAGGGGGTGATCAGGCTGGCAGGCAGAAGCGGTTAGGGGCAATCAGGAGGACAGGCAGGTGGGCAGTTGGGAACCTGGATTGTGAGAGGGATGTCCAACTGCCCATTTGGACAGGCCTAAATGGGCAGTTGGACATCCTTCAATGGGACCCAGATTGGAGAGGGAGCAGACTGGGTTGAAGGACCCCCCTCCTCCATGCACAAATGTTGTGTACCAGGCTCTAGTTATATATAATCCTATATAATAAAAGCCAAATATGTAAGTGTCCAATTGTTCTTTCAAATGTTTGACTAGTCGCTGTGACATGCACTGATCACCAAGGGGCAGATGCTACTGGGGCCCAGCTGTTCGGGACTGGACAAGACAGGCGGGACACACTCTGGAGCCCTCCCATGGTCCCTCCCTGGCCGGCCAACCTCACGTGGTCTCTCCCCAGCCAGCCAGTCCAATTGACCCCAATTGGGACTGGGTGAGACAGGCCAGACATGCCCTGGAGCCCTCCTGCACCCCCTCCCCAGCTCTGATCATGCACAGATGGGGTCCCTCGGCCTGATCTGTGCTCTCTCAAAATCCGGGAACCCTCTGGAAATGTCTGCAGGCCAGGCCGAGGAACCCCACCGGTACAAGAATCAGTAGTATATAAACTTGCAATATATAAACTTGTTCTCTCATAATATATAAACTTGTTCTCAGTAAATTTTATTTTTTTGGTCAAGACCATCATTCTAGTATATTTAAACCTTTTTTTGACTCCTGTGTCTATCACCTAATAACTTTAGCCATCCTTCTCTAATTGTGCATTATCTACAAATTTGATCACCGTGCCAGCTATATTTTCTTTTAACTTTTTGTTTATGTAACATGAAGCTGAAGACTGATTCCTAATTCCTGTGGCATCCCAGAAACTCCCTTCCAGGTTAACACTTTTTCTCTTTAACACTCTTTCAGAAGGTTGTTAAACCAGTTACATATCAACATAACCATATTATCATATCACATCATTTTTGTCCATTTTACCCACAATGATACCATGGCAGACCATGACAAAAAGCTTCATAAAATTAAGACACTTATATTGGTGTGATTAATAGTCTAATAACCCTCCAAAGAAGAATTAAATTAGATTAACCTATAATAACTTTTTTTAAAAAAAAACTCAAGCTGGTACCTAGAGATCAACATTTTTCCTTCTGAGTACTGAATAGCCATCTGCTAGATCATCTAACCTGAAATTTTACTGAAGATTCACCAGAGTGGGGAACAAGAAAGAGAATCTACAGATGCTGTTACCTCAGGCTCAGTGGTTTGTTCTCTCTTTCCTCCCTTCATCCTCCTGCCTGCAGCTCTATCTCAAAGGATCCTGAGCAAGCTGCAGACATAGGCAGAGGGGAAAAAACACCAAAACAGTTTCCCCGCGTTTAAGTGCAGTGCCCACCCAGCTCCTGTTCCCAAATGACTTTCCCAAGTTCTTTACACCAATAAAGAGGAGCAATCATTATCTACTGTTTAGTAATTACCTTGAAATGGTTTATATTAAGGCTTCACCTTTCCATTCTCTCTAAAAAGAAACGAATGCTAAAATCTTGACACAGTCTGTGAGCAAGAAAGAGAGTGGCTTGAGATGCAGCTGTACAATAATATCTTACCGGCTTCGCTTTTCACCCTGTCACCTAGTTACTACCAATTACAGGTATGTATAGACTTTTAGCTTAAAAAAAAAAAGAAGAAAAATCCCAAAGTGCTTACTATGATTCTTCAGTTTAAAAAAAAAAAAAAACAAGACAACAAAATTCAAATGTAAGTACCAATGCTTAGTTCTTAGGCAGCAAATAATCTTGGATCTTGCTAAATTTACCCATCTTTTCACAGAGAGGAAAGGAGAGGGATAGAAAGTTAGAAACATCGATGAGAGAGAGACATCGATCAGCCACCTCCTGCATGCCCCCTACTGGGGATGTGCCCGCAACCAATGTACGTGCCGTTGACCAGAATCAAACCTGGGACCTTTCAGTCCGTAGGCCGACACTCTACCAACTGAGCCAAACTGGTTTCGGCACTATCCATGTTTCTCGAAGGTCCTACCCTTAGTTATCTTGCAATAGAAACCATCTTAGCAAGTAAAGAACTGGTTATATGACAAAATAAACAAAATCCAGGATAAAAATACATGGAATATTATGCTCTCTAATGATATGTTCTAAATAAGACTAGAGGTTCGTTGTTTAGAGCATTGTCCAATACACCAACATTACGGGTTGTGGGTTTGATTTCTGGTCAGGGCACATGCAAACAGCACACAATGAATGCATAAATAAGGGAACAACAAATCGATGTTTCTCTCTCTCCCATCAGGAAACAAATAAAATAGCCACTGAACTTAAAGATTTTATTTGTTTATTCATCTTTGCTTTTGTTTGTTTGTTTTTTTTTTTTGCCTAATTGTCCCATTAGGAACAGAGGCAAAATTTATTTAGATGGTGTTAAAAGTAAAATCACTATATCTGGCTATAATCAAAAAGTAAGAATTATTTTGTAATTTCCTCTGAGTATTACAATCAGTTCAAACTCTCAAGGACATTTCAGAGGTGGGGCATATATTTGGGAAGAATCCAGAGCTTGGCATGTAAATGTAAGCAAAGCAGGTAATTTCAAGGAAAGGCATCATATCCCCAAGGCTAAGGTGATGGCTTAATACAGGAAATTCCAAATGAAAGTTCTCTCTACAGTTGTAGCCTTATATTGGGGTTGCCACCAACCTCACTGCCTCTTCCCAGCAATGAAAAAGTCATTATGTTTTTTAAAAAAGTATCTCATTTCCTATCAAAAGGCAAGGTCAAAAGCCAGTAACTCATGCAATATTTTTTAAAACATCTTTCTTTTTAAAAATGCGTCAGGAATTTCTATTGTATTCTGAATTATGTTTGTCATGACTTTTAAAGAAGAGCAGAACCAGAGAATTTCAGAGTTGAAACCTGCGATAACATGTAGTCTTAAAGCTTTCATTTTTCAAAGCTCTAGAGAACGTAAAAGATTTTCCCGGAAGTCAAGCAGCCAGTTAGCAGAAATAATAACCACATAAAATTCTATCACCTCTGTAAAATAAGACACTAGGTCCAGCAAACACACTGGTAATCTCTACTATACATGAAACATGCTTTTCCTGACAGCCAACTACTTCACCTCTGAAGTGTCTACTAATTCAGAAATGGAATCGTTTCCACATAAACAAAACGAAAACACCTCTCTGCAAACTACAGAAAAACGGGTGCTGAGGTTATATAGTACAAACTGCATTTTACAAACCATGGTATAATAATCTAAGTGCATAGTAATCAAATGTCATCACATATAATTAAAGATAAACTCAACATGTCAAAACAGAAGATCAAAGCACTTCTAACACTGCAGGGGCCATCACGTTCCATGGCCCGTTCCTTGATCATGCCTGTAATTCACACAATTCAGTGAATCACAGTGCTTCTGCCTGCTGCAGTAGAAACAAACCTCAGAAAAACTTTTAATTGGCAAACATATGAAATATGCTCAAATCATGTCTGTGAAAAAAATTAGTGCATCACTACTTTTCTATTAAACATGATCCTGGTTGGGGGGGGGGGGGGGAATAGATGTTTTTCATTCTCAAAATCAGATTCTGATCTAAGCATACATTTTTTAAAAAAATATTTTTTAGTTTAATAAATCTTTATTGTTCAGGTTATTACAATTGTTCCTCTTTTTCCCCCCATAGCTCCCCTCCATCCAGCTCCCACCCTTCCCTCTCTCCTTACCTCCCCACCATGTCCTCATCCATAGGTGTACGATTTTTGCCCAGTCTCTCCCTGTACACCCCTCACCCCTTTCCCCCTGAGAATTATCAGTCCACTCCCTTTCTGTGCTCCTGATTCTATTATATTCACCAGCTTATTCTGTTCATCAGATTTTTAATTCACTTGATTTTTAGATTCACTTGTTGATAGATATGTATTTGTTGTTCCTAATTTTTATCTTTACCTTTTTCTTCTTCCTCTTCTTAAAGACTACCTTTCAGCATTTCATAAAATACTGGTTTGGTGTTGATGAACTCCTTTAGCTTTTTCTTATCTGTGAAGCTCTTTATCTGACCTTCAATTCTGAATGATAGCTTTGCTGGATAGAGTAATCTTGATTGTAGGTTCTTGCTATTCATCACTTTGAATATTTCTTGCCACTCCCATCTGGCCTGCATAGTTGAGAAATCAGCTGACAATTGTATGGGTGCTCCCTTGTAAGGAATTAACTGTTTTTCTCTTGCTGCCTTTAATATTCTCTCCTTGTCTTTTGTTCTTGGCATTTTAATGATGATGTGCCTTGGCGTGGTTCTCTTTGGATTCCTTTTGTTTGGGGTTCTGTGCGCTTCCTGGACTTCTAAGTCTATTTCTTTCACTAGGTGGGGGAAGTTTACAGTCATTATTTCTTTAAATAGGTTTTCAATATCTTGCTCTCTCTCTTCTTCCGGCACTTCCATAATTCTGATGTTGGTATGCTTGAAGTTATCCCAGAGGCTCCTTACACTACCTTCACATTTTTGGATTCTTTTTTTTTTTGCTTTTTGCTTTTCCAGTGGAGTGCTTTCTGCTTGTTTGTATTTCAAACCTTTGACTTGATTCTTGCATTCCTCTAGTTTGCTGTTAGGTCTCTGTATAATATTTTTCATTTCAGTCAGTGTACGTTTAATTTCTAGTTGGTCCTTTTTCATTTACTCTTGGATCTGGCTAAATTTATCCATCTTTCCTAGAAAATTCCTGAAAAACCTTATAACTGTGGTTTTGAACTCTACATCCAGTCATTTCTTTTCCTCCATTTCTTTCATTTGTGATCTGTTCCTTTGTCTCCACATTTTCGCTGCTTCCCTGAGTTGGTAGAGTAGTTTTGTGTGCTAGGTGTCCTATATGGCTCAGTAGCTCCACCTCCCTAGTTACCTGAGGTGGACTCTCTTGGCGTACCCCTTTGTGAACTGTGTGTATAGCTTTGTTGTAGTTAACTCTTGATTGTTGTTGGTATCACTGGAGAACTTGACCTCCAAGCCAATTATTTGTGAGGATCAGCTATGTTTATGCCAGGAGAAATTCTGTGCTGGAGTAAGCCTTATGATACAAGACTTGCAAGATTGCAAAAGCCTCTATGCTGGGCTTGGATGTGGCAAAGTCTCAGAGCTGAGCAGACAGCCTTATCTTCCCATCAGCCCTGCCCTACTCGGCCTCTGAATATCAGTCTCCCTTGGTAATCGCTGCAGCCCTCTGTGCGCATTCGTGGGTGTGCGCCTCCAGACCTCTTCCTTTCTGGGTCCCCTGAGCTTCCCTGCGCTCCAAAACCGGTATGAGTCTGGGTCCCCATGTCTTGCCCGAAAATGGGGTTCACTGCAGTCACACGTGGAGTTTAGCGAAGTTGGGAGGTTCTGAGAAAGCCAGTGGCACAATCACCAGTCAGTCCTCTCTGTGAGCCCTAGCATGCACACTTCCAGACCTCTGCCTTTTGCGGCTCCCCTAAGTTTCTGTGCACTCCTCCCTTTGCATGACAGTCCAGACTCCCTCGGTATGAGTCTCGTGCAGAACTGGGGTTCAGTGAGGTCAGATATGGGGTTCAGTGCAGTCAGGAGTTTCTGTCTCCCTCCTGCAAGAGAAAGCCAGCCAGGCCCTCTGCCGCCCATCCTCTCCACACGCATGTCTCAGTACCTCAGCTTTTTGCAGCTCCTCTGAGTTTCCATGGGCCCCTATTTGTAGAATTTCCACTCAGCCACCTTTCCTGTGGTTCTGAAAGATGTCCATTCTGTCTTTTAGCTAAAGTTTTTTTGTTTTTGTTTTTGTTTTTTATATTTTTAGCTGAAGTTTTGAAACTGTTGTGCAAGGCAGCAGTTTAGGTGTTCACCTATGCGACCATCTTGGTTTCCCCACCCTAAGCATACATTTTTGAGTCACAGGAAGGGTTCTTGGCTTAATACTGTGGCAAGAAAATAGATTATCTGAATTACCTGGTATTTCCTGTTTGTTAGTTTTTCTTTGTTTGTTTGTTTGCTTTGTTTTTAAGACCTTCCAAGGCAATGAAATACTACCTATTACCTGAACAATTCAATAAGAAAGAAGCAAGGATAGTATCATTTGGCATTGTTTAAAAAACTCCCACTTCGGTTATTTTATTCCTTTAAACTTTGGCTGAACCATACTGACTGTTATTTCACTGAGGAAGCGATTGCCAAGTTATCCACAGGCACATACACAGAGACAAACCACAGTATGGAGAATGTCAGCCGTTACTCCTAAGAGTATCTTCAAGGCAGGGTGTGCTGAGTAATGTGGAGTTATTTAGTAAGCTCAGATAAATGTAGAGTTAGACTAGGCCTTCAGAGATAAATAATCAACTGGGATAATAACTGCCTCCAGATGAGCTATGAAAGTCAATACTAAGAAAACCAGTATGTTAAATGCTCTTCAAAACTAGAGAAAATGATGTTCTAAAAGTTCCTGAAATCCTAATCCTAAATAACAAATTCAAACTTATTCTGGACCTTTGCAAATAAGTAATGGGTTTCAGACCTTCTAAAATGCTCTTTTCAGATTCTGACTTCAAAATGAAAAACTTCTGACTTGTGTTTGTCCCTAAAACTTC
>PVJN01043645.1:0-17698 GCA_004026805.1 Lasiurus borealis | reverse complement strand
CTTCAATTCTGAATGTTAGCTTTGCTGGATAGATTATTCTTGGTTGTAGGTTCTTGCTATTCATCACGTTGAATATTTCTTGCCACTCCCGTCTGGCCTGCATGGTTTCTGTTGAGAAATCAGCTGACAGTCGTATGGGTGCTCCCTTGTAGGTAATAAACTGTTTTTCTCTTGCTGCTTTTAATATTCTCTCTTTGTCGTTTGCTCTTGGTATTTTAATTATGATGTGTCTTGGTGTGGTCCTCTTTGGATTCCTTTTGTTTGGGGTTCTGTGTGCTTCCTGGACTTGTAAGTCTATTTCTTTTACCAGATGTGGGAAGTTTTCAGTCATTATTTCTTTAAATAGGTTTTCAGTATCTTGCTCTCTCTCTTCCTCTGGCACCCCCACAATTCTGATGTTGGTACACTTGAAGCTGTCCCAGAGTCTCCTTACATTATATTCACATTTTTGGATTATTTTCTCTGCTTGCTTTTCCAGTTGAGTGTTTTCTGTTTCTTTATATTTCAAATTTTTTACTTGATTCTTGCCTTTCTCTAGTCTGCTGTTAGGACTCTGTATATTTTTTATTTCAGTCAGTGTCTCTAGTTGGTCCTTTTTCATCTCCTCTTGGGACTCGCTAAATTTATGCATCATCTCTAGCATCTCTAGTTGGCTCTTTTGTATCTCTTGTAGGCTTTTTTGCATCTCCTCTTGGCTCTTGCTAAATTTATCTATCTTTTCTAGCATATTCTTGAAAAACCTTATAAGCGTAGTTTTGAACTCTATATCCAGTCGTTTTTTTTCCCTCCATTCCTTTTGTTTGTGATCCCTTCCCTTGTCTTGGCATTTTCACTATGTCAGGGAAACTTCTGTACTTGCAAAACCACAGAAGCCTCTGTTGAGCTTGGGACGGGTGGAGTCTCAGGGCTTAAGGGATCGCCTTGCCTTCCAGTCAGCCCCGCCCTCCATGGCCCCCGAATCTCATGTGACTCGGTAATCGCTGGAGCGGTCCTTGTGCGCGCACGACCGCAGTACCTCTAGACCGCTGCCTTTCCAGCTCCCCTGCGCACCAGGACCACACGAGTCTAGATCTCCAGGGTTTCGTCAGAAACAGGGGCCCAGTGGACTCAAAAGTGGCACAGTTGGGAAGGTCTGTCTCCCGCCCAGTCACAAAAGCAATCTGTCCTCCGCATGGCGCCGTGTGTGCGCGGGACCGCGACCAGACCTCCTATCTTTTGCGACTCTCCTAAATTTCCGCGAACTTCTCCCTTTTCACAGTCCAAACTCTCGCTGTATGAGTTTCGGCTGGGTCTGGGGTTTAGTGTCGTAGGATAAGGGGTTCAATGCCATTGGGAGTCTCCGTTTCCCTCCCGTCAGAGAAAGCCGGCCAGGTACTCGGGCACCCACTCTCTCAGCTCGCGCGTCTCCGTACCTCAGCTTTTTGCAGCTCTTCTGGGTTTCTGTGAGCCCCTTTCTTTCCTTCTAGTTGTAGAACTTATACTCGGCCAGCTTTCCTGTGGTTCTGGATGATGTCTCTTCTGTCTTTTAGATGTAGTTTTGAAATTGTTGTGCAAGGCAGCAGGATAGGTGTTTACTTATGCCGCCATCTTGGCTGTTCCCAAATGTAGAAATTCTTAAGCTGGAGATGGGATTCATGGATAGAATCCTTTGGGTCTGTAGTTAGGAATTAGGACATCTATACTGATCCTCTCTTTATTTAAAAATCTTGATGTTTTGTTCATTCTCATTTTTTTGCCTTAATTTTTAAAGTATTGCATTAAAATATGTTGATAATTGAGCTTGCTGACTCAGTATCATTGTTTCTCTCACTTCAATACTAGTCCTGATCTGATCTATGGACTATTATTATTTTCACAAATGTCTAACCAGAACTTAGCATTTTCTTTAGGAATGAACATAGACAACAAACCCCAATAGTATAAGCACTATCTGTGACTTGGAGACCAGTAGACATTATGATTATTGCTAATATTGCCAAATAACATTTGCATTCATCAGTACTCTCAAATTATGATTGTTATTATAAGAACAATCCCATTTACCATTACACCAAAAAAATAAATAAATAAAGATACCTAGGAGTAAACTGAACTAAGGAGGTAAAAGACTTGTACTTTGAACTCAATGCCTTAATTTAAAAAGCACACAATATTTAGAAAAATACAAGCTCCCAAAACTCAATCAGGAAGAATAAAAAAAACCTGAATAGGCCAATAACCATTGAAGAAATTGAGGCCGTGATAAAAAAAAAATCTTTCAGTAAGTAAAAGCTCTGGTCCGGACAGCTTTACAGGGAAGTTCTACCAAGCATTCAAAGAAGAACTAAAACTTATCCTCCTCAGATTATTCAAAAAAAAAAATTCAAGAGGAAGGCACACTATGAATCCAGCATTACCCTAATTCCTAAACCAAATAAAGACACCACAAAAAAAAGAACTACAAGCCAATATCAGTGATGAACATAGATGCTAAAATCCTCAACAAAATTCTAGCAAATCTAGCAAATCAGATCCAACATTACATTACACTATGACCAAGTAGGATTTATTCTAGGGATGCCAGGATGGTACAATATCTGCAAATCAATAAATATGATACAGCACATAAATAATTTGAGAGGCAAAAATCATATAATCAAATCAATTGAGACAAAAAAAGCATTTGACAAAATCCAGCACGCTTTCTTGATAAAAACTCTCAGCAAAGTGGGAAAGAGGGATCATACTTCAACATAATAAAAGTTTTATATGACACACCTACAGCCAACATCATATTCAATGGGTAAAAAATAAACTCATTTCCCCTAAGAGCAGGAATAAGACAGGGATGCCTACTTTCACATATATTATTGGAAGTGCTAGCCATAGTGACCAGACAAGAAGAAATAAAAAGCATCCAAATTGGAAAAGAAGAAGTAAAATTGTCCTTATTCACAGATGAGATGATAAACTCCAAAGAATCCATAAAAAAAACTACTAGACCTAATAAATGAACTTGGCAATGTAACAGGATTCAAAATTAACACCCAGAAATCTATGGCCTTTTTATACACTAATAATGAACTCACAGAAAGAGAAACTAAAAGAACAATCCCATTTACCATTGCACCAAAAAAATAAATAAATAAATAAATAAAGATACCCAGGAGTAAATTGAACTAAAGAGGTAAAAGACTTGTACTTAGAAAATTACAGGACATTGAAAAAAGAGATGGAAGAAGACATAAACAAATGGAAGAACATATCATGTTCATAGATTGGTAGTATCAACATCATTAAAATGTCCATACCACCCAAAGCAATCTACAGATTCAATGCAATCCCCATTAACATACCAATGGCATATTTCAAAGATCTAGAACAAACTCTCCAAAAATTCATCTGGAATAAAAAAAAAGCCCAAATAGCCATAGCAATCCTGAGAAAGAAGACCAAAGTTGGAGGGGTCACAATACCAGATTTCAAGCTATGTCACCAAGCCATGGTTCTCAAAACTGCCTAGTACTGGCACAAGAACAGACATATAGACCAATGGAACAGAACAGAGAACCCAGAAATCGATCCAAACCATTATGCTCAATTAATATTTGACAAAGGATGCAAGAGCATACAATGGAGTCAAGACAGTCTCTTCAATAAATGGTACTGGGAAATTTGGTCAGATACATGCAAAAAAGTAGAACTAGATTACCAACTTACACCATACACAAAAACAAACTTAAAATGGGTAAAGGACTTAAATGAAAGATGGGAAACCATATGAATCCTACAAGACTCCATAAGCAGCAAATTGCAGACATATCTCGTAGCCATATCTTTACTGACACAGCTCCTATGTCAGTGGACGGCAAATTCATTAGTCAACAGAATGAAATATCAACAATACAATGATTAAAATTTTTTTTGAGAGCCAAAAACTGACTTCTGCACATGGGTCACAAAGTTTCCATCACACTGTAAGTGTGCACTCACACGTGATATTTTGTGGAAAAGCCACACTCAAGGGGCCAAAGAGCCGCAAGAGGCTCGCAAGCCACAGTTTGCCAACCGCTGTCCTAGGGCAATGGAGACTAAGGAGAAAATAAATAGGACTACATCAAAATAAAAAGCTTCTGCACAACAAAAACAAAACAAAACAAATATCATCAACAAAACATCAAGAAAACCCACTGCATGGGAGGACATATTTGCTAATGCTCTTTCAGATATAACCTCCAAAATTTACAGAGAACTCATACAACTTAACAAAAGGAAGATAAACAATCTAATCAAAAAAATGGGCAAAGGACCTAAGTAGACACTTTTCAGAAGAGGACATACAGAAGGCTGAGAGAGATATGAAAACATGTTCAAAGTCACTAATCATCCAAGAGATGCAAATCAAAACAATGAGGTGCCATCTTACACTTGTCAGAATGACTATCATCAACAAATCAACAAATGACAAATGCTGATGAGGATGTGGAAAAAAAGGAACCCTCCTTTACTGCTGGTGGGAATGCAGACTGGTGCAGCCACTGTGGAAGACAGTATGGCGTTTCCTCAAAAAGTTAAAAATGAAATTCCCATTTGACCCAGGAATCTCATTTCTTGGACTATATCCCAAGAAACCAGAAACACTTATCAGAAAGGATATATGCACCCCTATGTTCATAGCAGCAAAATTAACAATAGCTATAATGTGGAAAAAACCTAAGTGCCCATCAGCAGATGAGTGGATTAAAAAACTGTGGTACATTTACACAATGGAATACTATGCCGCTATAAAGAGAAGGAACTTTTACCATTTTCAAAAGCATGGATGGAACTGGAGATCATCATGTTAAGTGAACTAAGCCAGTCAAAGAAAGATAAATATCATATGATCTCACTCATATGTGGGATATAGTGATCAACATAATTTGATGAACAAAAATAGATCCAAAACAAATGGCAGGGGAGGTTGGGGGATGGGAGTTAGAGAGTAACCAAAGGACTTGTATGCATGCATATTAGCATAATCAATGGACACGTATACTGGGGCATGTGGGGGCTTCCCCAGGGTTGGGGAGGTGGGGAGTCACTGGGAGGGGGAGTGGGTTCAATCGGGGAAAAAGGAGACATAAGTAAAACTTTAGATAACAAATAAATGAATAAAAAGCACACAATATCCTGGTCTGCATGACTCAGTAGTTGAGTGCCAACCTATGAATCAGGAGATCATGGTTCGATTTCCAGTCAGGGCACATGCGTGGATTGTGGGCTCAATCCCCAGTGTAGGACATGCAGGAGGCAGCCAATCAATGATTCTCTCTAAATCATTGATGTTTCTTTCTCTTTCCCTCTCCCTTCCTCTCTGAAATCAATAAAAGTATATTAAAAATAAAAAGCACACTATATATCACAAATTTGTTTACTTTAATAATGAGTAACTGCACAGATGTTTTTAAATGTTAATGTGGTTTAATTGATTCGCAGTCTTTTCCTTAAAGGTTTAAATTTTTTTTCCTGAATAACACAATATTTCCTAAGCCTGAAAGCATAAAAATATCCTAAAAGTTTTGTTTTTACTCCACATAATGTAGATTTTGTGTATAGCATGAGGTAGGACCCAGTTTCACTCCCCCCTATATAGATATCCATTATCCCAGCAGCATTTATTGAAAGGCTTATCTTTCCCTACTGATCCACAATGCCTCTGATAATAAAAATCCAGTTTCCATATGTGCTTGGCTTTGTTTCTGGACATATATTTCTTTCCATTTCTCTCCCTCTCTTTTTTATTCTTTTGCTAAAGCCACATGATCTTAATTATCATATCTTTATAAGTCTTCTATCTGGAAGAGGCTCTATTTAGTAGAATCTTTCATTTAGGGTGAGCTTAAGGTGTAATAAAATAAAACAAAACAAAAACAAGAAACCTAATAGAATTTGGAATTGTGTTGAATTTGAAATAAAATTGGTATCTTTATGGTTGAGTCTTAGTATTTACATACATGATATATTATTCGTAGGTCTCTTTTAAAGTGTATCAATAAAGATTTATAAATTTATTTCAAGAATGAGAATGAAATAAGGCACTAATCAAGTCATCATGAACTAGGAAAATTAGCATCAATAGTTCCTTAATGATAAGAAATTCTAAAGAATGTGTTCCATACAGAAAGTGATACTAAATAGATTGCATGAGAGGTAAGAATGAATGGCAAGCAAAGATCTTTATATATAAAAACCTAAGTGACTGGATGACTGGCGGACCAACCGACTGGCAGACCGTCCGGTAACTATGAAGTGCACTGACCATCAGTGGGCAGATGCTCAATGCAGGAGCGGAACCCTCAGACAGGGAAACATGGAACATACTGATGAATTTCAGAAGGAAGTAGGGAGGGGAAAGGGTGAGATGAAATTAACCAAAGATCATATATGCATACTAGAGGCCTGGTACATGAATCCCTCAGCCTGGCTTGTGTGCCCTCTTGCAATCTGGGACCCCTTATGAGATGTCAGAGAGCCAGTTTTAGCCCAATCTCCGCAGGCCAAACTGAGGGACCCCACCAGTGCATGAATCTGTGCACCAGGCCTCTAGTATGAGTATAAATGTAGCTAAATAATAACCATAATGTCTAATTTATGAAAGTTAAACAGAATAAAGCTAAAATACTAAAACAATAATGGCATAGGAGTTGACATGTGGGTAGTAGAAGTTAAATCATATTATTATGGAGGAGGGTAAAAATATTGACCATTTTAGACTTTAAGTATGCATGTTAAATGGCAAGGGTAAATACTAAAATATATATGAGTGTATAACATTTCAAAAAAGCAGTAGGGGGAAATGGAATAAGAAAAAGTAAGAAAAAAAAAGAGAGAGAAGAGGAAACAAAACATAAAGACAGAAAAACAGTGAGCAAGATATCAAATAGTAAAAATAACCAAAATAGTGAGCATGATATCAAATAGTAAAAATAAACAAAATATGTGAATAATTAAACAAAAATATCTTTAAACTTCTCATAGCTCGAGTTAGAAACAAGAATTTTCAGACTAGAATTATTTTTAATAAGGCTAATTTTGTTTGTTTGTAAAAGGCACATCTAAAACATAAAGGCATAGAAAGGATGAAAGTCAAATTAGAAAATGACATACTAGGAAAATACTAACCAAATAAAGATGGTTTTGCTATAGCAATAGTAAACAAAATATACTTTAAGGCAAAAATTATTACTAGGAGTAATAAGATTCATTACATGGAAATAAAAGTTACAATTTATCAAGATAACATAATCATTGTAAACTTACAAACACAATAAGCAAGCAAAGAGCGTTAGTGAGGATATATAAAACATGCACAACAGAATTTGCAGTCTTGAGCTAAAGAATCTAAGGAGAACACTGTAATTATTGGTTTCAATATTCTCCATGTGTTCATTGGCTCAAAGTTATACAGCCTTTTCAAATACATAAATATCCATCCTATCTAATAAAAGAGTAATATGCAAATTAACCATCACTCTGCTACACCCATAAGCCATGCCTACCAATCAGGAGTGAGTATGCAAATTAACCCAACTTAGATGGTTGTGGCCACAGAGAGAGCAGGAAGCTTGAGTTTCCCCAGCAATGGAGAAAGCCAAGCTTTCTGCATACCCTGGCGGGCCCAGGCCTCCACTCAAAGCTACAAAATTTCAATTATAGAAGATAAATAAATCCCAAAAAAAAATGGTAGCAGCCACAGAGCTGGAGAGAGAAGGTGGCTTCAGTTGCCCCTGGCAATAGAGGAAGCCAAGCTCCCACAGCCCTGTTTGCCTTGGCCTCCGCTGCAAAGTTTCAATTATAGAAGATAAATAAATCCCAGATACCAGGGCCTCCACTTGGGTCACTGGGAGGCATGGCTGGCCTGCAATAACCAAAATAGTGAGCATTATATCAAATAGTATCATGCCCAGGCCACCCCGCACCCCAAGGGAACCTCTATTCTGATCTAGGACACCCTTCAGGGCAAACCAGCTGACCCCCACCCATGCACCAGGCCTCTATCCTACCTAATAAAAGAGTAATATGCAAATTAACCATCACTCTAACACACAATATGGCTTCCCCCATGTGGACACAAGATGGCTGCCACAAGATGGCCAGCAGGGGAGGGCAGTTAGGAGGAACCAAGCCTGCACGGGAGGGCAGTTGGGAGTGATAAAGCCTATAGGGGACGGCAGTTAGGGGTGATCAGGCTGGCAGAGAAGCGAAAGGCAGTTAGGGGGAACCCAGGCCTGCAGGGGAGGTCAGTTAGGAGGAAACAGGCTGGCAGGGGAGCAGTTAGGCATCAATCAGGTTGGCAGGAGAGTGGTTAGGGGGTGATTAGGCTGGCAGGCAGAAGCAGTTAGGGGCAATCAGGAAAGCTGGCAGGTGAACAGTTGGGAGTCAGCAGTCCTGGATTGTGAGAGGGATGTCTGACTGCCCATTTAGGCCCAGGATTGGGCCTAAATGGGCAATCAGACATTCCTTAAGGGGTCCCAGATTGGAGAGGGTGCAGGCTGGGCTGAAGGAACCCCTCCCCCCATGCACGAATTTCGTGCACCAGGCCTCTAGTATACATATAAAAGCCTAAGTGACCAAACAACCAAATGACTGAAGGACCAAACAACCAGTCAACCAGTTGCTATGACACATAATGACCACCAGGGGACAGGTGCTCAATGCAGGAGCTGCTCCCTGGTGGTCAGGGGACTCCCACAGCCAACCTCCCATGGTCCTTCCCCTGGGCTGGCTGAACCTCCGGTGGGCCCTCTCTCTGGCCAATCTCCTGTGACCCTGATCACCAGCCAGGCTGAGAGACTCCATCTGCGCATAAATTTGTGCACCAGGTCTCTAGTGTACTTATAAAACTAAGGGATGTTTTAAGCCATAAACTAACCTTAATGAGTTTCAAAGGCCTGGAGTCATACAACCACATTCTTTGATACAATTAAATTAGATATCAATAAACTAAATAAATATGCATCTAAACTTCTCAACTAAATATTTAATGAAAAGAACAAAATATTTGGATTTAAGAATAAGACAATATTATCAAAATGTGAGGTGCAGCAAAAGCACTTCTTTGAGAGAAAATTATAGCCTTAACTGCTCACAAATAAAAAAGATGAGAAGCTTCAAATTTAATGAGCTAAGAATCCAACTTAAGAAGTTTAAATAATAAATAGCAGAATAAACTAAAGAATTAGAAACAAGGAAATAATTATAACAGATATGTTAATTGCAGAAAAATGTACCATAAATGGGAGTAAAATGTCAAAAATTCATTCTTCAAAAATGTTAATAAAATTGACAGTCCTAGTAATTTAATCAAGAAAAAGGAGAACCATAACCAGTTTGGCTCAATGGATAGAGTGTCAACCTGTGGATTGAAAGGTTCCAGGTTCAATTTTGGTCAAGGGCATGTACCTGAGTTGTGGGCACATCCCCAGTAGGAAGTGTGCAGAAGGCACCTAATCGATGTTTCTCTTTCATTGATGTTTCTAACTCTCTATCTCTCTCCCCTCCTCTCTGTAAAAAATTAATAAAATACATTTTTTAAAAATTATAAAAAGAAAAAGAAGAGAATTCAAAATAAGCACAAAAATGAAAAAGGAAATAACATAAAATTCTACATATATTCAATAGAAAATAAAAGGAAATTATGAACTTGATGCCAATGAATTTGAAAAATAGAGCTTACTAATACTGAAAAAAATATATAACTTAAAAACAGACTCAAGCCCTAACTGGTTTTTGGCTCAGTGGATAGAGTGTCTGCCTGAAGACTGAAAGGTCCCAGGTTCGATTCCAGTCAAGGGCATGTACATTGGTTGCGGGCACATTCCCAGTAGGGGGTATGCAGGAGGCAGCTGATCAATGTTCCTCTCATCAATGTTTCTAACTCTCTATCCCTCTCCCTTCCTCTCTGTAAAATATCAATAAAATGTAATTTAAAACAAAACAAAACAAACAAATAAAAACCAGATTCAAGTATAATCATATAAGATATAATCTATAATCATTAAACACATTTTGGGAATACTTCTCTAACCCAATATTGTGAAACCAAAACCTGTTGAAAAATTCCTAATGGAGGCTATGGTTAAGAATGCAAGAGATGATAGAATTAAGGTAAAAGTTTATGGGATAACTGTTATATTTTCAATAGACTTTATGTGAGTCTCTTTTTCTTGATTGAATTGTGGAAATTGACATTGTATCTCACTGGGCAACATTCCCCTGACTAATGTTGTAAAGCTGAAGGCATATAAATCCACCTTTCAAGCAATATTAATTAGACACGCTAAAGAAGAAAATTTACTAAATAGCTGCATTGAAAGATTTGTCGTAATAGGCTAATAAAAAGTTAAGATATAAGAGGTACCTAAAATAAAAGACTATAAAACTGTGATCCTTTTCAAATATCTTTCATTCCTTGTTTTAAGACCAACCTAAAGGCCATAATTAGAGCAGTTCTTAAACCCCCGGAGGATGCTCAGAAGTGTTGTAAATGGATTATCTCCTGAGGCCAGGGAGAGACTAAAATAAAATTTCATGTTGTCTTTTCCTTGCCTAATCCATGCCAATTGGTACTGATCCTTTTTTTCCCAGAGATAGGTATTGCCTGGGTCCTGAGGGACCGTCTTGGCTTTCTGTGTGCCTGGGACATGCAGGATGTCACTTCTTTCCTTTGACTATCAAGGAGAATAAATGGATGGTAATAATTTTTCCACCCCCTCCAGTGCACAGAATTGTTTAATATTGCCAGAAGTATCTACTGTTTGTCCCAGCTGAAATCTGACAAGGAATGCCGAAGGAATTAATAACTATAATCAGCAATTTGGCAACACTGGAAACTCAGAGTCAGAGATTTATTGCAATATTTTATAGGCCTCAACCCCTAAGGTAAAATAAAACTATATGTGCAGAGGGAAAGATACAAATTAGGTAAGTTACAACCCAATTCTTTGGGGTTTTGAGAGCAATTGTCCGTATGTTACAAGTATTTGCAAAACCAAAAATGCAGTTCTAGACGCAGCTTAAAGCCCACCTTTGGTAAAAGGGAAGATGGTTTTATAGAGAAAAATTATGTTTCAGAAATACACCTTTGTAAAGTAAGATTCCAGTGCTATTCGAAAGTGTGTGAAGTGTGTGTGTGTGTGTGTGTGTGTGTGTGTGTGTGTGTGTGTGTGTTTTGTTTCTACCTGTAAACTGGACTAGATACTGAATTCTAGTTTCCTCCAATATCCAGCTATGACTCCTCAACTAAATTTCCAATTTTTCTCCTAGCCTTTGACTTGGAATCACTGAGAAAAATGCTCTTTGCCCAAAGTCATGAGAGCTGAAGTTGGACAATTTGATATAAATGAGAAAAATCAGCAGAATAATTCATATCTGAACAATCTTTGTGTCTGCTGCAGAAGGGTTGCCAGAGATATTCAAAATGCAAGCTAGGAATATCCAGTAGATTGTCACTGACTGGCTTCTGTCCATCTAAGATGCTTCAAGCCAGATATCTAGAAATCTCGACTGGCTGACTTCAGAACTCAGACACTAGAATTGTAATCTGCTTTAATCACTAACCTTTGGCTTACTTCGGTTTCCACAGAGATGTCTCCTATTAAATACTTTTAAAGTACCTGATTGCTTGCACCATGGGCCTAACTTTGGGAACCACCCGCATCACTATCTTCTGAAATGAGACACAACTATTTAACTAACTGACCTCTTCTTAAGACTGACACTGGTTTAATGAGATATGAAGCAATCTATCAATCCAATTTCTGGAATGTGAAACTTCTCAGGAAGTTTCAAGGATGGGACTAAAATGATTTAGAGCAAGTTTCCCAAAGATTCCCTTTGGTTTGTGAATTAGTTTGAGCTAAAGGGCTCATGAGAAATTTTTATCTCTGCCCTATTAGGGGCCCTGCCCATAATAAGAATTATCACCAGAAATAACTTTTTAATCACCTATTTGTAGGACAGGGCAAACTTCTAACTACTGAAAGTTTCCTTACTCTGTGAATGGCTACTCATCTCTCAAGCCCCTAGGCACCTTATCTCATCCTTAACTCAGAATGCCATACATACCATATCTCATTTTAACTTTGGTCTCTGATCTCATATATGTGGAGTTTCTGACTCCCTCATGTATGGGAAATTCCCAAATGTATATGTATATAGTTAAATTTGGTTATTCTCTTTGTTAATCTGTCACATGGTGATTTCATTATTTAGACCAGCTGGAGGAATCTGAAAAGGTAGAAGAAACATTCTGCCTTCCCCAGAGTACTTGTGAAAAACTCGCAGCTTCCATTATACTTAATAGTGAAAGACTTGATTCTTTCCCCTTAAGATCGAGGACAATAAAGGATGTCTGTTCTTACCACTTCTAATCAACATTGCACTGGCTGTTTCAGTCAGGGAAATTAGGCAAGGAAAATAATAAAAGGCATCCAGTGTAAGGAGGAGGGGGGTAGAAATAACATTATCTCTATTGGCAGATGATCTTTCTTGTGTATAGAAAATCTAAAAAATAATAAAAACTATTAAAACTAATGCTACTAAAAACTACTAGAACTAATAAATGAATTCATTCCGCTTGTAAGACATGAAATCTATACATAAAAATCAATCATATACAGTAGCAATGCCCAAACTATAAAGTTAAGAAAAAAATCCATTTATAAGAGTATCAAAAAATCAAATATTCAACAATCAATTTAACAGAAATACAAAACTTACACTCTGGTAATTATAACAGATTGTTGAAATAAGTAAAAGAATACCTAAATTAAATGAAAGACATTCTGTGTTCATTAATTGAAATACTTAATATTGTAAAGATGGCAGTAGTCTCCAAACTGATCTACTGATTCAATGCAATTCCTATTAAAACCATAGCTTGATTTTTGCAGAAATTGACAAGATGGAAATTTTCATATGGAAATTCAAGGAACCCAGAATAGCTAAAACCATCTTGAAAAAGAACAGAGTTGGAAGACTCACACTTCCCAATTACAAAACTTGCTGCAGTGCTGCAGTATTGGAGACAATGTGTTACTGGCATAAAAGAGACATATATCATTGGAATAGAATTGAGAGTTCAGAAATAAACTCTCACATTTAGGGTCAGTACATTTTCAAAAAGGGTGCCAAAACAATTCAATGGAAAAATAATAGGCCTTTAAAGAAATGGTGTTGCCACAACTGGATATCCAAATGCAAAGCAATAAAGTTGGACCCCAATCTTATGCCACATACAAAATTTAACTCAAAATGTGTCAATGTGAATGTGAGAGCTAAAACTATAAAACTTTTTAAAAAATCATAGACATACATATTCAAGACCTTGAACTAATCAATGGTTTCTTGGGGTGGAGGAGGGGAGAAATAACATTATCTCTATTGGGAGATGATCTTTCATGTGTATAGAAAATCTAAAAAATAATTAAAACTATTAAAACTAATATGACACCCAAAGCACAAGCAACAATAAAAAAATGATACATTAAACATGAAAATAGAAAACTTTTGTGCTTCAAAGGACATGATCAAGAGGTGAAAGCAGCCCTAGTTGGTTTGGCTCAGTGGATAGAGTGCTGGCCTGTAGACTAAAGAGTCCCAAGTTTGATTCCAGTCTAGGGCACATGCTTAGGTTGTGGGCACAATCTCCAGTAGGGGACGTGCAGGAGACAGCCAATCAATGATTCTCTCTCATCATTGATATTTCAAGCTCTCTCCCCCTTTCTCAATAAAAATATATTTTTAAAAAAGGAAGGTGAAAGAAAAATCCACCAAATGGTTGAAAATTTTTGCTATTCTATATCTAATAAGCAACTTGTATGTGAATTATATTATTCAATGATAAAAAGATAGTTAACCCAGCCAAAACCAGTGTGGATCAGTGGATAGAGCGTTGGCCTGTGGACAGGAAGGTCCCAGGTTAGATTCTGGTCAAGGACATATACCTTGGTTTCGGGCACATCCCCAGGTAGGGGGCGTGCAGGAGACAGCTGATCGATGTCTCTCTCTTTATCAATGTTTCTAACTCTCTTTCCCTCTCCCTTCCTCTCTGTAAAAAAATCAATAAAAAATATATATATATTTAAAAAAAGATAGTTAACTCAGTTTTAAAAATAGGCAATGGATCTGAACAGACATTTCTCCAAAAAAAGATATACATATACACATATTTGATGGCAATAATCAAAAGACAGATAATAAATTGGTGAAAATATGAAGAAACTGGTAGGAATGCACTATTGGTAGGAATGTAAAATAGTGTGACCACTATGGAAAATCATCTGGCACTTTTTCAACAGGTTAAGAGAGAGTACTGAGACAAAGAAGACAAAATTGGTTGACTCAAGCAATCCAACAAATTGCAAGGAAAATAAAAGATCAGAAGAAAATATTATTGATATCCAGAGAAAGAAGAAGTGCAGTGAAACTATTGCCTTCTTTTTACATGGCATACTCCATAAACGATATCTCTAAGTCGACTACCATCTGCACCCAGAGAATGGCAGACAAGTCAAGACTGATTTGCCTTGGGAAGAAAATGGTGACTATGCTTTAGACAGGGAGGACTATTTGGCATGCAATTTAAAATATTCAAGAAATTAGCCTACAATGCCAAGCAATTAGGTCTTACTAAAAGACACTGCAAGTCAGTACATATATACTATGCTTGAAAAAGGCAAAAGTTATATATGTTCTTTTTCCATGAAAAGCTGATATATCCCTGTAAATTATAGTAATTCAGTTTCACTTAAAGTCTCAGAAAAAATGCTGGATTTAATCTTCACACGATCAATAAAAAAATGTCAACATTGCCAAGTGTGGAAGAATGCTTAGCCTGACTGTGAAAGGAAGCTCATGAAACCCATTTACTACTCCGTGACAGCCAGCCAGGCTACGTGGATAAGGTGCAGGCAACTGATGCAATGTCATGACTTGAACAAGATTTTATTTCTATAAAACCTGATTTTTTTCATCAACAAAAAAGATTTAGAGTTATAGTAATCGTGGGTAAAAGCTTGTATTCAAAGAGCTCAAAAGCTGAAGAACTCAATATTGCCAGAAAGACATTTCTAGAAGTGCTCCATTTATTTTATTTTTAAAATTTATCTTTATTGTTGAAAATATTACAGATATCTCCCTCCCCCCCCCCATTTACTCCCTTCTACCTTGTCCCCCTCCCCCTCTCACCCTCAGCAGCCAGGCTTTCACTGCACTGTTGTCTGTGTCCATAGCTTATGCATATAACCTATTTGGTTAATCTCTTCCGAACCCCATCCCCCTTCCCTCTGAAATTTGACAGTGTGTTCCATGCTTCTATGTCTCTAGATCTATGCTGTTCATTAGTTTCTTTTGTTCATTAGATATAAGTGCGATCATATCTAAAGGCAAATATTTTGTTCACCACCTGCAGTCTCCTGAATCCCTACCTTGATTAGTTAGAAAAATGCACCTTTCTCCCCAGCAGGTGGCTAGAGTTCAGCCCCTACTCAGGCCTTCTCAAACATCCTAGTACAGGGCACAACTTTACAAGGAGGGGGCCTGAATGCAAACTCCCTCCCTCACCATCCCTCTGATCCTTTCCCTTTGCTTTATTTTTCCCACAACATAAAACAACCTGAAACTGTATAAATGAGCTTGCTTTGTTTATTTTGGTCTCACACTAGAATATATGTGTCATGATGGCAAAGATTTTTGTTTTGTTTACTGTCACCAGCACCTAATATGCCTGATTAAACATGACAGTGCTCAGTAAATATTTGTTGAAGAAAATGTGCTGCAAATGGATCAAGAACAAAAAACAAAACACAACAACAACAAAAAATAAATAAAAAGATTTACTATGTGATTTATCAGTTCCACTCCTAGAAAATCCCCTCTCTGTACATAAATACCAGAAAACAGGTGTAATAATCTCTATTATAATCACAAAAGACTGGTACCACCCAATGTCCATCAACTTGTCTGGCACTCGGCAGGTACCTTACCAATTGTCCCATGGAAACTGCCCGTAATGAGGCAGAGGACATTCTGTATATGGAAACTAGGTGCTATTAGGAAAGAGCAATGTCCAAAACAAACACCCATACCACAAAGCAAATACCTCTACACACTAGGGTGGGTTTTGTCCCCATACGTTCCTAACCCAAAGGTAATGTGGTTGCGATACCTAACTCCCTCCCTCAAAACTTCTACAAAGCAAAGCACTCCATTATTAGCCCAGCATGAGCTCAGATTCATAGAAATAATGTCAGAGTAGAGAGAAGGGGGCTTGGTAACTGTTTTTCAAGGTGTAAGATGGGACTTTATAAGGTGAAAGACACTCTCCCTTACTATGCAAGGAGGAAAAGAAACAGTAGGCAGATCATTCTCCTTTTGTCCTCTGGCTCTATCTTCCCTGCTCCAGAGTATCAAGTACAGGGACAGAGGAAGGCTGGACCCTCCATTCTTGAACTGGCTCAGGACCTGCCTCATCCACATTAACCATTTCTCCGCTCTCCACCCACTCACCTGGAGGCCTGGGAGAAAACCTACCAACTGACCTGCCTTTTTTCATTCCGGTCCTCTCAGGCACAGAAGCAGATACCGTCTGTCTTCTCACTGAGGGGAAAAGGACTTCCCTATTTAATCTGAGGTGGTTTCCAGCTTCTCTTGCCACTAATCATTTCTTTCCTGTGTGACATTTCCTCAGTTGTCCTTTCTATTAATAAATCCTCCCTTGTCACGCCATCTTCCCAAGTGACACTGATGTCGTTGATGGGCTACCTCACCGTCGCTTCCTCTTCTGGCCACAGATACTTAAAAGTGTCCCAGGAGTCCCTCTAAAGCTGCCTCTCCTCCCCACTCCAACAACTGCAAACAAATCCTAGTCAGTGGAAGGACTTCATGTTCTGAAGCTGCAAACTTGGATTGTCTGGCAACACTGTTTATTTAAGGTGGAAAAACAAAAATCATGGTCAGACAGGTTTTTCTTCTCTACAGAAAGGCAGCAAGGTCCCATATGGGTCCCAAAAAGGAGTTTTAAGTGAGTTCACAAGAATGTACATACATATATAAAATATATATGTATAAAATGCATTTCAAGTAGATTTTATTCTTTAAAAGTCCAAATAGTTTGCTAATCAACATGATCAGATTTATATGTAATGTTTACTTATTCTCACTCAATACCCTGTAACATAGCTGAAGAGTAAAAAAAAAAAAAAAAAAAAGGAAAAAAGCCTTTTCAATTTTCTGCTATTTTAAGTTTCTGTAGTTACTGTTCATGTTCATGTCAATACTTAAGTGTTAACCATTCGTAATATACATCATTCTCTCTGGGAGATTCCTGAAAAGTTAATTTACTATGAAGGACCTTGTATTTATTTATTACTAGTGGCCTGGTGCATGAAATTCATGCACGGGGAGGGGGGAGAGTGTCCCTCAGCCCAGCCTGCACCCTCTCCAATCTGGGACCCCTCAGGGAATGTCCGACTGCCAGCTTAGGCCTGATCCCACAGGGGTTGGACAACTGTCTCACAATCTGGGACTGCTGGCTCCTAACCACTCACCTGCCTGCCTGCATGATCACCCTTAACCATTCTACCTGCCGGCCTGCTTGCCCCATCTGCACCCCCCCCCCACTAGCCTTCTCACCTCCAACTGAACCCCCTTGCTGGCCTGCTTGCCCCCAACTGCC
>PVJN01043644.1:0-17698 GCA_004026805.1 Lasiurus borealis | reverse complement strand
AGAAGAGGAAGAAGAAAGAGGTAAAAGACAAAAAATTATGAACAAATACATAGCTATCAACAAGTGAATCTAAAAGTTAAGTGAATTAAAAATTTGATCAACAGAATAAACTGGTGAATATAATAGAATCAGGAGCACAGAAAGGGAGTGGACTGTTAATTCTTAGGGGGAAAGGGGTGAAGGGTGTACAGGGAGAGACGGGACAAAAATCATACACCTATGGATGAGATCAATGGGACGGAGCTAAGGGCAGAGGGAGGGTGGGAGCTGGGTGGAGGGGTGCTATGGAGGGGAAAAAAGAGAAACAAATGTAATAATCTGAATAATAAAGATTTAATTAAAAAAAACCATTCCTACAAAAAAAAAAACAAAAAAAACCTTTGACTTGATTCTTGTGATCTTCTAGTCTACTGTTAGATCTCTGTATAATATTTTTTTTTATTTCAGTCAGTGTATGCTTAATTTCTAGTTGGTCCTTTTTCATATCCTTGAGGGTCTCACTAAACTTATCAGCTTTTTCTAGAAAATTTTTTAAAAACCTTATAACCATGGTTTTGAACTCTATGTCCAGTTGTTTGCTTTCCTTCATTTCTTTCATTTGTGATCTGTTTCTTTGTCTCTGCATTTGACTGCTTCCCTGAGTTGATAGAGTGGCTTTGTGTGCTAGATGTCCTATAGGGCCCAGTGGCTCAGCTTCCCCACCTGAGGTGGACACTCTAGGTGTACCCCTTTGTGGGCTGTGTGCACAGTCTTGTTGTAGTTAAGCCTTGATTGTTGTTGGTATTACTGGGAGGAATTGACCTCCAGGCCAATTGGCTGTGAGGATCAGCTGTGTCTACACTGGGAAAACTTCTGTGCTGGAGTGTCCTTTATGGGAGAAGACTTACAAAAGCCTCTGTGCTCAGCTTAGATGGGGTAGAGTCTCAGGGCAGAGCATTGGTTTCCTGTCAGCCCTGCCCTAATAGGCCCCTATGTCTCAGTGTCTCATGGTAATCGCTGCAAGACTTCTGAGAGAAAGCTGCCCTCAAGTGCTGCCTGCTGCTCAACAATCCAGTTTCTCTCTGAATGAGTCTGGGTCCCCAGAGTCTCGCCCAGAACTGGGGAGCTTTTGTCTCCCTCTTGCTTGAGAAAGTCAGCCGTGCACTCAGTTGCCAGTCCTCTGCACTCACCAGTCTCAGTACCTCTGCCTCCTACAGCTTCTCTGAATCTCAGTGTGCTTTTCTCTTTCCTTGTAGTTGTAGAATTTCCACTCAGCCAGTCTTCCTGTGTTTCTGGATGATGTTCTATTTGTCTTTTAGTTGTAGTTTTGAAATTGTTGTGCGAGGCAACAGTTTAGGTGTTTACCTATGCCGCCATCTTGGTTTCTCCCCTCCCCAATTTGTTTCTAACACTAATTTTTTAAAGCAAAGCTGAAATTTTCCTGGTTGAAGGCCAAGAAAAGTCTATAAAGTTTCTTCCCTTTGAAAATCTTCCTTATAGCAGGTGAACTAACCCTCAGAGTTCCATTTCACTGGGCCATTAATAATAACCTTAGAACCCAGAAATAACTTGTCATTTGTGGTTTCCTATGCTTGCTCTCTACAACACACCCTATTAAAGACTCACCTTATTGAAATGGAGTTGGATCAAAGCTGTTGCCTTTGTTTGCTACACCTGTTAGGTGCCTGAAAGTGCTGACACTATAGAAATATTAGAAAGAAAGAAATGCCACAGTTCAGCAGTTATTTTCCCAGCCAAGGTAATTCATCTTATCAAAAACCAAGCATGGTGTCCATTCCACACTCCCTACTGCCTTCCTCAGTAGATGAGGTCATTAAGTGATTTGGCATTTAAAGGTTAAGCAGTTGCAAGAGGTGCCAACAATTAAAGTAAATAAAAGCTGATTCTCAAAAATCATCCTAGCAAGCAGTGGTTTCCTACTGTAAGTGATCTCTCATAGTATCACATCATAGCCTTTAGATTTCATGTTGAGTAATAACAACATCCGTACAAAACTTTGCCCTGATTTTAGGTTTGAGGCATTGCTCTTTCTACTTAAGAATTTAATGTAAGTTTTCACATAAGAAAACTACAAAAGGGCTTGGCACTGGCTTGCGGAATTTACCCAAAACACAGCTTTTATTGTGTCCCACAGCAATTTATTTGTCTAACAAGCACAACAGCTAGTAAGTGGCAGAAATAGGATTTGAACCCTTCTCTGCTCAAGTTCAAAGTCCATACACATTCTTTCATCCGCCCATTTAACAGAGTCTTATTGGTTACTTACTAATTACCAGCATGGTGTTGTATGTCATATAATCTTGAGGGGAAAATTGTTAAGAAGGAATAGTGGTGCTAACTGACCAAATCTACCTCCCACCAACTGAAAGTGTTGGAGAGGAACTAAGTCAGCTCCTGAAACTACAACAAATTAAGAATGTATGACTACACCTACTTAAAAATAAGAAATATCATTCAGAAAGTTTATCCATTTCTCTGTTTTTATAATTTCACAATCCAGTCCACTTCTATTCTTTGATGTCCTAAAATGAAGTCATTTGGAAAAATCCCCACTTTAGGGTAAAACAGGTATCCTCACTGTATACTATTTAACCATTCATGTACAGTGAACAAGACATTTAATTTCTAGCAATCTATCTTTTTAGAATATATTTTTATTGATTTCAGAGTGGAAGGGAGAGGGAGAGAGAAATAGAAACATCAATAATGAGAGAGAATCATTGATTGGCTGTTGCCTGCATGCCTCATACTGGAGATCAAGCCTCAACCGGGGCTTGTGTCTTAACCAGAAATCTAAGTGTGACCTCCTGGTTCATAGGTCAATGCTCAACCACTGAGCAATGCTGGCCAGGCTATTATTTCTCTTTTAAAAATAATCTAAAATACGGCAAATATTCCATGCATGAAAATCTTTACCACTATGTTATTTATAACTAAAAATTGAGAAAGGTTGGGTAAATTATGGTATGGTGGGCAAATAATAGTATTGTACAGTCATTAAAAAAGAATAATTTTATAGATTACTAATCACATGAAAATTGTTATGAAGCAATATTAAGCCGAAAAGACTTAGACTAGACTACTATATAGGTATACTATGTTTAAAACCCAATTTTGGGGGGAATATACTCCAAAAAGACCAAAATGCACCAAGATGATAAAAGTGTTTCAAAATGGTAGGATATTTGTTGCAATGTTAGTTTTCCTTTGTTTTTAAAAATAAAATTAGAAACAAAAATTTTAACACCCTGGTAATTGACAGGACACACTATGTTAAGTGAATTGATGGCAATCACTATTCCAGTTTATGGGGGGAAATATGGTGCTGGAGGCAAACTAAAAACAGGGCAAAGGTTTGTGTGGATGTGGTTATTACTCTAACCTATTCCTTCACACGCATAACACTTTAATTCTGGTGCCATTTGTTTTCCTTGTAGTGTTTTTTCTGTTTTATCTTAACACAATGACTAGAGAGACACCATTCCTTGCCAAAAGCAGTCTAGATCTGAAACCCTTCTGCTAATGGAATCTCTTATCAGCCTGAAACCAGAGCATTGGGCCAAATGGTTTCTTGGATTCTCTTTTAGCTCTACAGTCTAAGCTTTGGTGATTTCACTTATTGTCACTCTGCTGGCAGCCTGGTAGCCCTGCTTTGACTTCATACCATTTCAAGGAAATAGCTGACTAATCAAAACATAGCTGGGAATACTGTGAGTGCCCTGGGGATATTAGTGAGAAGCTGGGCACTATTTATGTAGGGGCTGCTCCTGTCAGAAAGCTGGAAGAATGACAGGAGAACTTTTCCCTAATGAACCCCTAGCTTTCCACCTGGCTGGGCAAGATGCCAATCCTAAGAAATCACATTTTCAAGTAAACCAAACAATTGGATATGACAGGTCGAGAAACATTGGCCAGAAATGTAGATGTCACTTTGATATATCTTTACTTAAGAGTTATTTTATTTTTCATGTCTCCGAGTTGATTAAACAATATTAAGCAAAACCTTACAAACATTCCTGCCCCTTGAGTTAAGAATTCATCTAAAGGAGACAATCAGATAAGGTGGGAAGAAATATATGTACTAGACAATTTGTCTAAAATAGTAGCCTCAACAGCAAGAGCAACAAAAACTCTAGTAGCCAGGGTTTCTCCATAGAAACAGAACCAGTAGGACAATAAGATATATAAAAATTATTATGTTCTGCCACATGTATACTAATACACACACACACACACACACACACACACACACACACACACACACCAGGAAAGCTGGTGTTATAATTTAGTCCAAAGGTCTGAGAACCAGAAGAGCTGATGGTATAAATCCCAGTCCAAGGGCAGAAGATATGTCCCAGTCCAAGCAGACAGACAGACAAAAAAAGGGACAAATTTCTCCTTTCTCTGCCTTTTGTTCTCTTCATGCCTTCAACAGATTGAATGCCTTCCACCCACACTAGGGAAGGCAATCTACTAGTACATTACTGAGTTACCAATTCATATGCTAATTTCGTCTGGAAACACTCAGAGACAACACCTAGAAATACTGTTTAACCTGGGAACCCCATGGCTCACTCAAGTTGACCCATAAAATTAACCTTGACAACAAATAAAAACAGTCCAAATGTCCAACAGTAGAGGATTAGTTAAATGATGGTATATGCATACAATGGAATACTATATGGCCATTCTAAGTGACATTGTATCTCTATTCTTAGTGGTGCTGGTGAATTTTCCAAAACATATTAAATGATAGGAAGATTATAAGAGAATTTGTGGTCTATAATCTAATCTTTTAAAATATGCATATTTGCTTGACTAGAAATCTGAAAGGATATGCACTAAAATGTTAACAGTGATTTATGCTCGGTTTTAGTTTAATACATATTTTGTTTTTGTTCGCTTGTATTTCTAATGTTTCTACTTTAAAAATTAGTTTTTTCAAGTGTTTAAAATTTAAGAAAATATAATTTTAAATCCTGTAATATCTAGTGTGTGTTACTTCTATAAGTGAACTGCTAGCACCTGCAGGGCACTGAAGGCCATGTAATGAAGTGTTGAGTTGATCGGAAGAGCTGACGGAAATCACACAAAGACTGAAATGTACAAATAAAAATGGGAGCAAGAGAGAGAGGTTCCTGGAAGGTCAAGTATGAGACAATGGTGGCTGGTACTGAGGAGAAGAGGAAAAAAATGAAAAAATATGTAGGAGATCTGGAGGTCTAGGAAGAAAAAGTCATAGCCATACCTTTGGGCTTTGGCTTACATGATACAGAAAGGTAAATGCCACATTCTGGCTATTTGGCAAGAAGCCAAAAGATCCGTAAAGGCTTACAAGATATGGCTTAGGGAGATTTGATTACTGAGACATCTACGGGTCCTAGTAGGCAAGTTAAGTTAACATATCTACATTTGTCTCTTAACTAGGTTTTCAGTTACATCTTGCCACACTCTCTCTTTTAATTGAGGCACTTCACTCACCTTGTCTTTTCACCTACTCTGATTTGGGGGTTGAAAATTGTAAGTGCCGCAGGAGCCAGGCAGGTAAGTGAGTAAAGCAGGCCTCATGTGGGCTGTCATGAACTGGGAAAGCTTATGTCAAGTCCAAAGGGGGTAGCCTCTACCACTTTCTTCCCACTTTCTTTTACCTTAGACCCTAAGTTCTATGAAGGCAGAGTCCAACTGTGTTTTTTATTCATCAGAGTGCCGGAGTGCCTAAGCAAAGTGCCTGCATCCAATAAACACACAATAAATGCTTGGGGAGAGACCAATGGGTAGATGCTAGGATGTATAACGGGATGATGGCAGAAGCCATGTTCCAACATACTACAGTGAGTGATAAGATTTTAGTTATGGAATGCCAGGTAAAAAAAAAAAAAGAAAAAAGGAAAAAAACAGGGTGGGGCCCTAGCTAGTTTGGATCAGTGGATAGAGCATCAGCCTTCAGACTGAAAGGTCTCAGGTTCAATTCCAGTCAAGGGCACATGCCCCGGTTGTGGGCTTGATCCCCAGTAGGGGACATGCAGGAGGCAGTCGATCAATGATTCTTTCACATCACTGATGTTTCTACCTCTTTCTCCCTCTCCCTTCCTTTCTGAAATCAATCTATCTATGTGTGTGTGTGTGTGTGTGTGTGTGTGTGTGTGTGTGTGTGTATAAGCCTAAATGACCAAACAACTGATAGCTATGATGTGCACTGACCACTAGGGGGCAGATGCTCAACACAGGAGCTGCCCCCTAGTGGTCAGTGTGCTCCCACAGCAGGAGCCCTGCTCAGCTGACCAACAGATGCCATGCATCGGGCTCTTGGCTTGCAAGTGCAGCTGTGGCAGCATGAGCCTCTCCTGTGGACACTCCCCTTATGTGCCCCTCCCTTATCTGGACCAGAACAGGATGGGGACCGGCATCAGGACTGACTGGTCACCAACCCACAGCCGCTTCTCGGTCATGGGCACACTGATATCACCCTAGGACAGGCGCCCGGAGATCCCAGTGAGCCTACAGAGCAGTGGCGGTGGCAGATGCAGCGGGGCCTGGATGAGCAGGAGCAGTGCAGTGCCTGTCCTGGGCTCAGGCTCCTCCCCAGCTACCTGCCACTTTACACACTACTACATCCCTCAGAGGATGTAGGACTACCAGTTTTGGCTGATCCCCAGCAGTGCACGAATCTGTGCACTGGGCCTTTATTTAAATATATATATATATTAAAAAAGGGTAGGGCAAAAGTAAATATGGAAAATTATACAATCATTACTAAATAATAATACAAATCACAAATGTAAACTTATTTTCACCCCACCCTGTACATGTATACTTTTATAATTGTAGGTAGGATGAATGAAAATGTTATTACTCCCAAATCTCAGTGTCTGACTACAACAAAAGCTATCTCTAGCTAAGACAACTGTTCATCAGGGGTTCCTGATCCATTGGCTGTCCTCCAAAGTGTTGGTTGTGACTGAGGAGTCAGTCTCCTTATCCAGTGGTTCTTTTTCTTGTAGTGGACCAGCTAGTATGTATTCTAGGATTTGCAGGACAAACAGTATCTGTCCCAACTACTCAAGTCTATAGCATGAGAGCAGCCACAGACCACAGCCTGTAGACCAATGGTTCTCAACCTTTCTAATGCCATGATCCTTTAATACAGTTCCTCATGTTGTGGTGACCCCAACCATAAAATTATTTTTGTTGCTACTTCATAACTGTAATTTTGCTAATGTTATGAATTGTAATGTAAATATCTGTGTTTTCCAATGGTCTTAGATGACCCTGCTGTAGAGCCTAAGACCATTGGAAAACACAAATATTTACATTACGATTCATTAACAGTAGCAAAATTACAGTTATGAAGTAGCCAACAAAAATAATTTTATGGTTGGGGGTCACCACAACATGAAGAACTGTATTAAAGGGTTGCCACATTAGAAAGGTTGAGAACCACTGCTGTAGACTCTTTGTGAACCCTGCCATAGGATATCAGAGACCTTCCTTGGAACTCTGCTCTGGCAAACAAAAGGAAGAGATGATTATATGGAAGATTATTATAAACAATACCTAGAAGTGGTAATGTTTGCCTATATCTCACTGTCATAACTCAATTACCTGGCCCCACCAACTTCAGGGGAGGAGGGCTGGGAAATATAGTCTAGCTGTATGTCCAGAAGGAAAAGAAAACTAGGTTTGGTGAATTCATAGCACTGTCTTTCTACTCACCAAGGATCTGTTAACTTTGTCCTATATGTAGAATATACTCAACCTTCTCTCAAAGGAGTTCAAATTCCCAACCAGTCCTAGCATTTGGCTGAAGGTCCAGGATCTTCTGGTGATGCGAGCCTTTTCTCCACCAGGTGCAGATGTAATTCTTCGTGGATGTAAAAAGACAGATTATTTGTCCCTTCCTCTCCCCTCCCTAAATACTGCAATAGATACACCTATTTGGAAAGAATAAGAAGACACAAAGCAGGGGCTGGTCTGTGCAGTTATAAAACCCCACTGTCCAAACCTGAAGGCTCTCTATCCTCTTTGATTATGTCCTGACTCGGCTTTTTGGTGGGAGTGCCATTGTACATTGTTCTACCTGGCTTCTATCTCCACCTATTTTGTCCATCATCTCCTTTGGCCACATCCGAAGTGGGCACTGGGGACCCTGCTCTCCTTAGGGCCTTCTCAGTTTTGTAGATTGCTTCCTGTTTGATTAACTTTTGGGCTCAAAAGTTGTTTTACATTTTAAAGATGGTCATGATATCTTTGACAACAAAATTTCCTTCAAAAGTTAATAAGCTTCTAGCTAGCTCCTCATCCCACTAACTTTATTTTTCTTCTCCTCACCATAAGCCAATCTCCCTCAATTTAAAGGCCTCTACCCCATGTCCATCAATTAGAACTCACAGGAAGGTCACATTCCTAACATGATCTTTGTCCCAGGGCTGAGTTTTGGTTTACGTGGGGGGTATCCCTAGCTTTAATACTCAAAGACGTATCTCTTTCTACTTGGGGATCTAAATGGTATCATCTATTCTAACATTTCAACAATTATAGGTTTCTTGACTTTTAATTCCCTTTCATTTCAGCTTGAAAACTGCCAGTTCTTTCCTAAACTCATTTCTTTCCTAATAAAACATTATCAAAGACACCTAATAGTCAACACATACTGGCACTCAAATTCCTATCACTTCCCCCAAGTTCCATTCAGTAAGCATATGGTCTTTTTTCAAGATACTACAGGTGACAATTTTTCAAAGTCTGTGATACTGTCACTTTATAGCAGAGTATCCATCATTCCACCTACTACCATCAGTTTTCTTACCATTCACTACCTAATTTTAGGTGTCTGCTATGGCAGCACCCCACTTCAAGGAGCCAGTTTCTGAGCCAGCATTTAGGTGGTTCAAAAGAATTTTTTTTAAAAAGTTTTTGACCTGAAATTGTCCAACACAGGTATCCCTGGTTAGCCTTGGCCGGCACTGCTCAGTGGTTAGCACGTTGGCCCTAGGGAGTCCCAAATTTGATTTCTGGGTAAGGACACATTGTGCCTCGATTGTAGGTTCAATCCTGTGGCCTCAAGGGGAGCACATGTGGGAGGCCACTAATCAATATGTCTCTCTCACATTTCTTCTCTCTCGTTCTCTCTCTCTCTCTCTCTCTCTCTCTCTCTCTCTCTCTCTCTCTCTCTCTCTCTGTCTCTGTCTCTCTCTCTCCCCTCCCTTTCACTCTCTAAAAATGAGTGAGAAAAATATCCTTAGGTGAGGAGTAACAAAAACAACAAAAGAACCCCAGTGTCAGTGGTTGGATGGATGGATGGATCTTCCAGGTAGCCTTCTTGTACATGGCAGCTCCAATTGGAGCTTGCTTCCACTGTGGTGGCTTTGCCATCCTCCAGGGGCCTGGAGTTCATGAGGTCTCTGCATCCAGCTACTAGACCCACGACTGACCCATGTTTCATTGGCCAGAATCAGTTCTGTGGCTCCACCCAACAGCAAAGGAGAATGGGAAAGATAGCCTAGCTGGATGCCCGGGGGAAAAAAAAAATGATGTTGATGAACAAACAGAATTCTCTCTCAATAATGGTTAATGTGGTACAATTTTCCTGATTGTAGGCAGTCACGGGGTTACCAGGCCTGCAGGACAGTCATCTCTCTCTTTCTCTCTCTCAGCTTCTATGTTCTGGTCATGAAAAAAAAAGAAAGAAAGAAGCCGAGTGTTGCAGCAACAAGCAAAAGTTGTAAGAGACACAGTAAGGCAGAGAGCAAACGGGGAATGCCTGTGAATTACAGGCCTCTCCACTGACAGCTGAAACTGCAGACAGCTGTAAAAAGGCAAACCCTGTGTTAAATGGCTTCAATCTGTGAACACTGTCCAGGGATCTTAACAGCATGAGCTGAAAAATAGTTGAAACTTTTTTCTCTGGATAAAGAAAGCCAGAGAACTAGATGTAGCTGTGATTTCATAGAGTTTAATATGAGAATAGTTATCTGTAGCTAGATATCTCTATATCTCTGAATCATATTTTTTATTGTTTTGCTTTTTCATTTTACATTTTTGAGGCTAATTATGTTTACTTTGGGAAATTATAATTGATTAAATTATACCTTTTCTTACTCTTGACAGCATTTACCAGTGTTAACTAATTCATCCATTTATTCAATAAATGTCTATTAAAGTCCAATTAAATGCTAGAAATTGTCCTGGGTACTATTAAAAGACAAACTGGTCCCAGCCCTCATAGAACTGACAGTCTACTGGGTAAGACACACATTAAATAAAAACTCTGGGACCAACAATTATTGGTTTTAGTATATCACATGGTTACAAAGTGTGAAGGTAAGGTTGTAATAGTATCTGGTTATGAAGGAGAACACAGGAAGTTTTCAGATGTATCAAACAGAAGGATGACCCTTCCTGAGGGATTAAGGACACTCTCCTTGATAAAATCACATTTTATCCTATACTAGAGGCTCGATGCATGAAATTCGTGCAAGAGGCTCAGCTCTCGCAGCTCTGGTGGCTTGCCTTGGCCTTCGTAGCCCTGACTTCATCCAGAAGGTCTGGAAAGTCATTCAGCTGTCTGGTCTAATTAGCATATTAGGCTTTTCTTATTATAGATAATAAGAGCCTAATATGCTAAGTGCTTGGTCATCTGGTCATCCATTCATCCAATCAAAGAGTAATATGCTAATGACATGCTAAAGCCGCTCAACCACTCTCTATGATGTGCACTAACCATCAGGAGACAGACACTCCAACCAGTAGGTTAGTTTGCTGCTGGGGTCTGGCCGATTGGGATTAAGTGAGATGGGCTGGACATGCCCTAGAGCCCTCCCAAGATCCCCCTCCAGCTGACCAACCTCCTGCATCCCTCCCTGGCCCCAATTGTGCACTGGTGGGGTTCCTCTACATGGCCTGCACCATCTCACAATCTGGGATTACCACAACTTTTAATAAGCTTGGGTATTAGTTTCCTATTGGTGCTGGAGCAAGTGTCCACACATTTAGTGGCTGAAAAAAACAGATTTATTATAGTACAGTTTTGAAAGAAGTCTGACATGGGTCTCACTAGGCTAAAATTGAGGTGTCATAGGACACTTTGTTCTTTTCTGGAGGTGCTAGAAGGAAATCAGTTTTCTTACCTCTTTCACTTCCTAGGAGCTGCCTGTATCTCTTAGCTCACACTCCCTTCCATCTGCAAAGCCAGCAATAGAATATTTCTCATGCTCTCATTCTAACACTGGCTCTCCTAGAACCTTTTTCCACTTTTAAGGATCCTTGTATGACATGGGGCCACCTGGATAAGTCAGGATATGCTCTCCATCTCATATCAGCTAATTAACAACTTCAATTCCATCTGCAACCTGAATTCCCCTTTGTCGTGTAACAACATATTCAAAGACTCTGGGGATTAGGATAGGCTTAGATCTATGGACATCTTGGCAGGAGGTGAGGGGCATTATTTGGCCAATTATAGGCCCTATTGATTGACATTTACATTATTTCTATTAAAAAAAAACAGTGATAGAATAAGTATATTATTATAAATAAGTCATTTTTGCATATGAAAGTTCTGGGTCAAAGATAGCTGTTGGCAGGCATCACGTCATATATAAACTAACAGCCAATTGTGTTTCTTCCCTGGGACTATTTATCCATATCCTTTGTACAACTGTCAGCTTTTTAAAAGTGTATTTTCATCTTCTTTATGACTGGTAGAAGTACTTTACTTAGCAAGGAAACAGTTCCTTTATCTATAATAAGTATTGGAAATATTTCCCCCAGTAAATTGTTGATCTTTATATGTTTTATTGATTTTTTCTGTGTAGACATTTTAAAAATATATTTATGAAGTTGAAATGACCAATCTTGTTTAAGAGCTTCTGGATTTAGTCCTACTTCCCCACTTTGAGATTATTTTTTACATTTTTTTTTCCTTTTTCTTCTAGAATACTGTGATCTTTGATTCATCTGGAATTTATTTTGGTTTCAAAACCTTTTCTTTCCCTTGTTCTGGAACAGCTTAAATGGCATTGAAACCATCATGAACTGGTTGTTTCTACCCCTGTTGGTTCATTCCAATTTCTCCTTATATTTCCTGTACTTTTTACTTTAGGAATATTAGTGTTGCACTCGTTGTCATTATAATGTACCCTTATTTGTCTTCAATTTTTTCCAGTGCTAAATTCCAAACCACTGTTTTCTTTGTGTTGGCACTTCATCGTTATGACTTTGACCATCCTGTTATTTTCAACCTTTTAAAATCATCTGGTTTTAGATGTGTCTCATGTTCTAATAGTGAGCCAATATTTATTGAATTTTTACTATATGACCATTCTAAATGCTTTACATATATTAACTTGCTAAGTCTTCTCAATGATTCACTAAGTTAACTTTAATTAATATCCCCATTTAATCAATGAGGAAACTGAGGCACTGAGAAATGAAGCAAGTTGCCCCAAAATGACATAGATTAAAGTCTAAGCAACTTATCTCTACAACTGTTAATAAACTCTCCTTTATATTGCTTTGTATCCAGAGTGCAGCCGAGGTTAGTTTGTGATTTTTAACCCAATCATATTTTTAAAAACAAGGTATTTTAGCCCTTTTGTACTTTTTGCTATGACAGATATAATTTGGGTTTGCTTTTGACATTTTTGGTACTCTCTGTTTCACTGTTTAAAATTTTTTTTCAATATATTTTTTAATATATTTTATTTTTTCACAGAGAGGAAAGGAGAGGGAGAGAGAGCAAGAAACATCGATGAGAGAGAGACATCAATCAGCTGCCTTCTGCATGCCCCACACTAGAGATGTGCCTGCAACCAAGGTACATGTCCCTAACCAGAATTGAACCTGGGACCTTTTAGTCTGCAGGTAGACACTCTATCCACTGAGCCAAACCGATTTCGGCAAAAAAAAATTTTTTTTCATTATTTCCTCTTCTTCTGTGTTTAATAATTCTAATTACTTGGAAGGTTTATGTGTTTTTTTAGTGGTTTTTATGTACTACAATTTTGTACAAAAATGTATATATTTATATATGTATTTAATTAATACATATTAATATATACTCTATATTTCTTTAGATACATTTACTGGCTTCCTAATCTACCAGAAGCAGATTTCACTAAAAATAAATTTGTCCAAAGCTAATTCACTGTATCAATTCACCAAAAGTCAATTTGCTCTAAGGCCAATCTGCAGAATGACTTTTAGGAAACTGGCTTGAAGCCACTATAAGTAATATCAAAATTAGCATATTTCCTATCTTTCCTTCCTTACCTTTTACTACTAAAGAAAAAATCACTATGACGCTTGTTAAAGACAGTCAGCCTGACTTCATTCAGAGGGACTATTACAATTTATTTTGTAGTAGGGGAGAGAGATGGGGCTCAACTCTGAATACAGTAAGAAGAAGTGGGATGTGTGAGTGAAATAGGGAGCAGAAGAAGCAGGTACTGGTGGAAAGAGTAGTCCTTGGAGAAACCACATGATGCAGTCTGAGAAGGAACAGAGGAGAAAAAGCTTTAAACAGAGATTGGTGTTGAAGAGCAGTTTGGCTAAAGAAACTCTCTCCGAGTTCATGGGCACGTGTATAATGATCGTCCTTGAATGTGGCTGTGTTGCCCAAGCCATCCTCAGTCAAGGAAATTTTGGAGAAGTCCTCACTGTGAATGTTGGATTTGCAATGGCGGTCATCATGACCATTTATGTGACAGGGGTATTTCTGGTGGCCACATCAACCCTGCTGTGTCTTTTGCAACGTGTCTCTTTGGATAGGTGAAATGGTTCAAATTTCCTTTTTTTATGTGGGAGCCCAGTTCCTGGGAGCCTTCATAGCGTCTGCAATCCTCTTTGGTATTCACTATGATGGGCTATGTCCTTTGCTGTTGGAAAACTGCTCATCATGGGAGAAAACACAACAGCACACATTTTTGCAATATACATACCCAGTTCACTATGTGTCTCTGGCAAATGCATTTGCAGACCAAGTAATGCCCACCATGTTCCTCCTCATAATTGTCTTCGTCATCTTTGACTCTGGAAACGGGGGAATACCCAAAGGTCTAGAGCCCATTGCAATCAGCCTCCTGATTATTGTCTTTTCTTCCTCTTTGGGACTGAACTGTGGCTACAACATAAATCCAGCTCAAGACTTGAGTTGCAGGCTTTCACTACTTTGGGAGGATGGGGGTTTGATGTCTACTGAGTTGGAAATTACTTCTGGTGGAAGTAATTGTGGCCTTATGATTGGTGCTGCCATCGGAGGCCTCATCTATGTTTTCCTCATTGAAATCCACCACCCAGACCCGAATCCAGACTTGGAGGCAGAACCACTGGAGAAACCAGAGAAACATGGACTTAGTGTGGCAATGTAGCGGCATGCTAAGTTCTGGGTTTATAATGGGCTGAGCTGGTGTTCTCTTTAGGAAAGATGGCATCCAGCTGCCTGTTTTCATAAGACTGGGGTGGATCTGCCCAATGTTCTCTGCTAGCCATTTGGGCCACAAAAAAGCATCTGAATGAAGTTTTGAAAACACTGACCTCTTCTCTACCAGTTCCCAATGCCTTCAGAGTAGCATGGATTGTTTGCTGAAACAGCATTCTCTCCATCCTGTTTATTTCATTCTTTCACATAAATTTTTATTGCTGAGTGAACACTAATAACTTGAAACTTCCATCTTCAGGCAAGGGGTAGGGTGGGGAGGGGGTGGAAAAGTGGCAACTGATACCCAAGGAACAGGGCAAAGGGTTAGTGGATGGAAAATTGCTAAGAGGAAAGATTAAGGTTAAGGGGATTCTTGCTAGACCAACTCAACAGGATTCTTGCTGAAGGTAGGCAGAATGATAAGATACCAAGCACAGGGGATGAAGAATTTGATCAGATATCAGGGTGTAAAATTTTCCCAAAACTTACCTAACAGGATTCTTGCTGAAACTGGACTAAATGGGCCACAGAGTCCAAAATCAGGAACTAGTCAGAAAGAGGAGCCTGATTCAAGTTTTGTCAAAGAAGAAAGTGATTGTGTTATTTTTCTTAGTGTTTCTTGTTACACCTTGAAGTAAATTATACCTGCATTACTTGATTTCTCTTTATCTTTTTACCCTTGTTCATAAAAGTTGGAGAAATCTGCATATTTATCTTTCATTGTATTGCCCTCTTTCCTCCAACTTTTTTAGTTAATTCATTCATCCTTTGTCATGATTGATAACATTTATAGTCTGCTCTGGATTTTTATCCTCTCAATTTGCTTTATTTAGTTTTACCAATTAGATGGATTGAATGTTTTCTGTCCATCTGCTTACTATAGTGTTTTTACTTATCATTTGATTGGCTGAAGTTTAACCTTTTTAAGAGTATCATGGAATCTTTATTCCTTGAGTCTTTATATGTTCAAAAATACCTACTGGGAAAAAAGTCAAAAATCATGATTTCACTCAGATGTGGGATATAAACAGAAACCAACAAAATGAACAAAGGAAACACACAAAGAACTTCACTGACACAGACAGCAACAGTATGGTGGTTATCAGAGGGGACAGGAGTTTGGGAGGAAAGCTTGAAAAGGGTAAATACATGGTAATGGAAGGAGACTAAACTTTGGGTGATGAGCAACAGTGCAATATAAAGATGATGTATTATAGAATTGTACACTTGGAACTTATATAATTGTATTAATCAATGTCACCCCAATAAACTTAATAAAAAAAGTATTTGTTGCCTTTATACATGAAAGACAGTTTAACTGGGAATAAAATTTTAGATTGTAATTTCTTAAATATTTGGTAAGCACTGCTCTATTTTCCTCTAGTACTAAATGTTGACATGGAGAGGTTTGAAGTCATCAATTGATTTCTTCTTGTAGGTGACATATTTTGATTAAATATTCAAACTATTCACTTTTTTCAAATGTTAATTTTATCTGCTCCATCTAATCCTAATTCCCACTACTCTGAGGCTGCAACTTTCAACTCTCAGATATTTATATGATCTCTATATTAGATGCTATTTCATAATTTTTCAGATATAGATATTATCCATTGATTTACTACAATGAAGACTTTAGTTCTTTTATAACCCCAACTCCAACCCACATCATCCATATGTACAAATGAGTTACAACTATTCACTTCCCCTCCTCTCCTCTTCCTCACCATTTGGTCAAATCAATATTCAGTGGTCATATTATAGCTGGGTAACTATTTCACAGCTGAGCTAAATGTATAGTATACAATGATTATATTTTCTTTCTTGAAAAAATTGTTTTGTGTTTTCTTCTGTTTGATTTTCTGGAGTTAAAATTTGCTTCCTTTTTGTATAATTTTTTTTTTATGTAGCAGTTCCAAATGCTTCCAAGAAATGAAAACCTTATTAAAATACATTTAAACATATCAAGTGTTCTATACACTTATTCCTCTTGAAAATGTCTCTCCTATCTATATTCCTGTGTCTTTCTGCTCCAATCTGGACTGTGTGCACCCTGGGCTCTGGTAAGCAATTAGTCTAGGACTTCCTCATCCATCCTGGGAATTTCTTTCCCATCTGGAGCCCTTATTACCTGCACTGTTTCTTGATGATGTCCTCGTTCTGTCAGGTTACAGCTCCTGTCAGCCTTCTGAGAAGGTATGCGTGGGAAGAAAATTGTTGAGGCCTTATATTCTCAAACTATCTTTATTTTACCCTCATAGTTTATCATTTGGCTGGACACAGAATTCTAAGAGGGAAATGATTACATCAAAAGTGTAAAAGAAATTGCTTCATTGTCTTCTGGTGCTAATGTAAATGTAAATTTTTGCAGTCTGATCCTCAAACATTTGCATGTTCTCTCTGAACATTTTGGAAGCTCTTCTTTATCCTGATGTTCTGGAAGTTTGCAACAATTTACCTCAAGGGTAGTCATTGTCCTTTTAGTGTGCTGGCACTTACCAGGCCCCTTCAATCTGGAAAATCATGTGCTTCATAATGGGAAAAAAGTTTTTGAGTCACTTAATAATCTCCTCTCTTCCATTTTCCCTTTTCTTATTTACCCAATCAAGTACTTAGATGTGACTGCCTAACAATCTATTCATTTTCTTTCCCATTTTTTCCCCTCCTTTTGAGAAAATTTTCTTCAATATTCTTCTTTTGGAAATGTTATTTTCTGCTATTTGATAATTAATATGAAGGACTTCTTTGTTGTTCTTTGAATGTTCCCTGTGTGTGTGTGTGTGTGTGTGTGTATGTACACACACACACACACACACACACACACACACACACACATATATATATATATATATATATATATATATATATATGCTGTATATATTCTTGTTTCACGGATGTAATGTATCCTCCTATATCACTGAGTTATTACGTCTAAAAGTTTTTTCCTGCTCCTTTCGTGTTGTTATTCGCATGGTTGTTTTAGTTTGTTTCTTTCTCTGTCTTAAGTACTCGAGACTTTCTTCAAACGTGTAATGATCCTTTGCTTTCTGTTCAGATTTCAGAGTGAGGTGCTGAAAGTGGATTGGAACTTGATATGCATTGATGGGGCTTGGAAATTAGTGAGCTTCACTGGGGAGTAATTTTAGAAGAGACTTGGTTCTTTCTTTAGGGGCTTTCATCAAGTCCTTTCGCCTGAAAGAAATTCCCCGGTTGTGAGTTGGGGTTGGGCAAGGATTAAGCATGGTTGCAGAATTCTGGGACCTGAGAAGAGAAAGTTGGAGG
>PVJN01043643.1:0-17692 GCA_004026805.1 Lasiurus borealis | reverse complement strand
CACAATTTCACAAATAGAATACTTTTTACCTTATGTCTTAGCAAATTCAGAATACAATTTTTTGTCTTTCCTTATAAGTAAAAAGCTTGTACCTCTTCACTTAGAAGCAGCACTTTATAGTTTCTCCTTTGGCATACCTAAATTGCCAGCATTACTACTTTTGCACTTTGGGGCAATTATTAAATGAAATAAGGATGCCTTGAACACAAGCAATGCAATACTTGGCACTCCATCTGATAACCAAGAAGGATATTAAATGAATAATGGGTGGAAGCATCTACAGCATGGAGATGATGGACAAAGGGATGATTCACGTCCTTGGCAGATTAAAGATGACAACATGAGATTTTATCATGCTACTTAGAACCACACATAACTCAAAATTTAGGAATTGTTTATTCCTAGAATTTTTTATTTAATATTTTTGGACCGTGGTTTATTGTGGACAACAAATTGTGGAGAGCAAAACTGCAGATAAGTGGGGACTTCTGTGTACTTTGTTTTATTTACTTTTCAATGTCTGTGAACTATCATGTGAATATATTACTAATGCAAAGTCACAGAATGAAATGAAAAGAAAGTGATTTAAGTTATTTATTTTAAAAATAATTAAAATAGAATGAATGTGCTTACAGCTCCCTTACCTTACCTGAAATTCTGAGTTCCTTGGGAATTCTGAGTGGGGCTAAGCAGAGCCATGATTGCTTTGCTTATGAAGATGGATGAGGCATCTGAGGCCTGTGGGGATTGGTACCAGCAAAAGAGGGTACATATACATTTTGTAAGATGGATAAAAACTTCATCTGCCCAGAAATAGTTTCAGATCAATGCTGAAGTTGGGTTTAGGTCTCCACTAAGCTTACCAGGACATTTGGTGATAATACTGGAGGTGAAAACTATTGATAACCACAGACCTATACATGGCAAAAGTCTGTATAACTCATTAAATGTTAACTCCCAGTATACTGCAAAATAAAAACAATAATAGATATGCTAATTGTTCTTAGATTAACAAATCTAAGAGCTGAGTCCTATGAAACAGTATAAGAATCACAAGCAGATATTCAAGTCCCAACTCAGCCTTAAGTGCCTCTGCCAGACCCTTAACCTACTTCAGCCCAGCTTTCTTTTTAAGTTGGGTAAGCGTACTCTTAATTATCAAAGAATCAATCACAAAACCAATGTTACATGTTTCCCGTTAAATAAGAGCAAACCTAAAGCTTCCCTCCATCATGTATCCAATTAGAGTCAAATGGCTAAGTTTTATTAAGTCCTCAGTTAACTAAAGGGTTCTGGACTGAGATCCCAAAAGCAACGGATCTCTATCCTGACACCACCAGAAATTCATTGGCTGACCCCAGCCAATAACCCACTTTCCTTGACTTCAAGTTCTATAAAGTGAGAGAATCAGATGGAATAAAGTTTCCTCCCATTTCTAAAATTCTAATTTTTTAGATACTTTTATATATTCATTCAACTAGTATGTTTTTAGGACCTGTGTACAGAGCTCTGTTGCTTTAAATCTCAGCTCAAAACGGCACAGAATGAAAAAGGCAATTCAATGAGTGGCACATTTAAATATTTAAATTTTCCTTCTTTTTTCAAGTTATTTGAGAAATGCTGATCATGGAAATGAGATTAAGTTACCAGTGAAAAAATATCAAGTACTCCATTATACAGAGAAAGCAAACTTATTTTTAGAATATATTTATTATCATCATTATTATGTCCATTTACTACTCATTTAAATATATTTTTAAAATTTGCTCTCCCTTAATTTTGCATTCACTCTCACTCCCATTTCCAATCTCTGGAGGTGACAGGCTGTTCTTTAGCTTGTGCCTTGCTCTCTGATTTTGTTAAATAAACCCATTTATTTTGTTAAATAAATGATATGTTAGGCCTTGTTCTAGAGCCATTAGTCTGTCATGGGGACACAGTGCTAGATCTGCTGTGCATACAAGAAGATGGGTAGTAATCTGGTTATTAGACATATCTAAAGGAAAGGAGGGCTTTATTTTTTTTACCAAGGATGTTCCAAGAGTTTTTTTGTGGTTTGAAATTTATGGCATAAACAATGTCAAGTGACAAATAAGAAATGGAGAAAAATACAGATAGAGTAAAAAACTTAACACCTCAATATTCAAAGAACTTCTATAAATTGATGAGGAAAATTCTAAATTTAGTTATCTAAAAAAGTAGTTAACTTTTAAGTATGTTTTTATTTATTTCAGAGAAAGGAAGGGAGAGGGAGAGAAGGATAGACACATCTATGATGAAAAAGAATCTCTATACCCCCGAGTAGAGATCAAGCCCACAACCTGGGCATGTGCCCTGACCTAGAATCTAACAGTGACCTCCTGGTTCATGGGTCATCAAATGATGCTCAGTCACTGAGCTACAATGGCTGAGCAAGATTATTTTAATTTATGCATTCAACCAGTATTGATGGAGGCCCTGTGTGCATAGCATTGACACTTTATAAAAAGGATTCTAAACTAGGAGAAGTAACTGGCCAATAAATGTGTGAAAGATGCTCAACCTCACTAAAATACAGAAAAATGCAAACTTAGAGTAAAATGAGATAACATTTTTAATGTAACAGATTGGCAAAATAATCAAATGAGGGATTAAGTTCAGTGCCGATAAAAGATGAGGGGAAAGAGGCACTTTTTTCCATTTTGATGAGAATGTGAATTACTATATACCACCTTGTAAATTTTTTTGTTAATGTGTATTAAGAGTAAAACATACACATAAAATACATAAGAAGTAAAAATATACATTATTTTATCTACCTGTGTGTATATACACTAATACATAAAAATATATGAATAAGTGTGTTAATTACAGCACCGTTTTCTAGTGGTAAAATTACTATAAATAGACTTAGGAAACATAATAGATTGAACAAATAGTGGTGCATTATCATGGAATAATGTGGAGCCATTAAAATAACACACATCATTGTCCAAGAAGACTGTTTATTATGATTTTTAAGTGAAACAAGTAAATTGCAGAGAAATGAGTTTAGTATAGTTTAAGTTTATAAAGCAAAACAAACAAACAAACAAAAAAGCCCAAAGTGTACATGTGTATATACTTTTCCTGTACATATAGATGCATGGTATAAAGAGAAGTATAGAAAGATGCATTCCAGGCTGTTAACATCACAACTGACTAAAAGATGTTTGTGGACATCAAGAATAGTGTGCAGAGAGAGAAGTTGGAAAATATTAATTATTTTCTTTACATATATTTACACTGTTTCATTGATGGCAGAAAACATGTGTTGCTCTTAAATATTTTCAGGGAAATTTGGGAAAATAAAACACAAATATTACTGCAAAAGTTAGCATAAGGAGCAGAGAGAAGATGGGGTTAACAGGACTTAAAGACAGAGGGCAGCATACCAGCTTCTCACATGCATTTTCCTCCCAGACAAGATTAGCCAACACTCAGGTATGGGGCAGAATCCTTGTCTGGCCACATATATACATGGCACTTGTATAATATGTCCATATGATTTCCAAAGTGTCTGCATCTGATTTAATAAAAGACAGGTTTCCTTTCCACTGAAATTTTCAAATAAACCCAGATCTATTTAGCTATCTCCTGTTATAACTCCTGGCTCTATCCATAATTATATCCAGTGGCATTCCATTTGTAAAGGACTTTTCAGTTACGAACTGTTCCTATGGGGAGATATGCACTGTGCTTCCCACTTTACAGATTAAATGTAAGCTCTCTACTTAACAAACTACAAATAATAATTGACTCACATTGGAAAATTTCTGTGTGTTTTTTTCCCTCCATTATCCCAAGGGGACAGGAAACACAGCTTTGCATTTCAAGTCCCTAGGCACATTATGATTCTGACTACAGAGGAAACATGGCAGGATAAATTAAAGGGTAAACAAAGTGAAAGTCATCAGGAAAGCCTGCTAGTTGATCGATTTCAGATTAAAATCAATCACAAATTCTTTAACAAGTAGCTGTATTTTTCATGCCAAATATTACTCAGATATAGCCTGAAATCTCCATTTTATTCATGCAGACAAGGACTCAAAAATTCTGTAAGGAAGATGAGAAGCAATCCTTTTAGTTAACATAATATTTCTGCACAATTTCAACCATGAGAAGAGCATATTAATGCATTCACTCTCCATCTGTGTCTGTTGGTACCATGTCCAGTTATCCCAGAGGACTAAGGCGCCCCTTTTTGTGACAGGCATTTGGACATATAGGGACTCCCAAATGAACAATGTGAGATCTATAATATGTGCAGATGGAAGATAGATAAATAGGCAAACACTACAATTCAGCAGTTTACTCAGAATCCTCAGTTCTGGAGGATTAAGATAGGCAAACAGAAATGTGTCAAAGCTGGTCTCCATTCTTATAAAACTAAAAGTAAAGCATAGAAGATATTTTTATATTAGCTTTCCCATTTGTACCAACAATGAAAACTGTCAGATTATTTAAAAGTACTCTTTCTTGGGGAAAGCCCTGCTGCTTGCTCATTCATAATGTCCTTTAAACATTTTATTTTGTTTTCTCTGTGGGCAGCTTCAAAACACCTCATTGATAGAGGAGCATACATCCAAAGCATGGATGAAAGATTGGAAAACAAAATGGCTAGGCAGCTCTTCTCTTTTGGCATTTAAGTATCTACTTTAAAAAACAAATTACATTTAAATTTAAATAAGTCTTTTTTTTTTTGGCAGATTCCAATTTAAATAAGTCATTTTTTGGCAGATTCATCACTTTTAAAAGAAACATGAGGATAATCACCACACTTGTATATTTTTTGTTTTGAAATGGTTAACTTCTCTGCTCTAGAAACCAAATGTTGTGCTTCTTAGTCATACATCATTCTCATTGGCTTTGTAGATAATTAAGTACGAATAATTGAGACCTAAGTAGCCCTGAACATTAGTGTGGACGGCGTTATCCTTTGCTCAGTATAAATGACTCACTATTATATTACTTGGTCTACAGCTCCAAGATCTTTAAGTTATTTGTTTGCTGTTTTATGAATTTCACATAGATAAGTTATTATACTAGTAAAATTTAAATATGGATTCCACATAAATACTGACGGTCCTCCCAACAGATTTTCAGTTAGCTGGATAGAGTGCTAGAATGCTGTGGAGTTCATCTGCAGAATCTTCAATCCAGAGCAATGAGCCCTGCTTCCTCAAACATATATATCTTATTCTCAAAAGCTTAGTTATTCATTTATTCAATGTGCATTGAGTACTTATCATGTGCCAGACACTGTAAAATATTCTGAGGAAAAGGTGATACATTACTCATTATTTACAGTGGAGTATTCTATAGTCCATAGAAGGACAAAGAAAGCATATTAGATAAATTACAAATCAATGTAATAGGAACCAAAGTAGAGTTATATACAAAGTACTATGAAAACACTGAAGAAAAGTAATGGATCCCAACTCAGGAAGTCTGGTAGAGCTACATAGAAATGGCAAATTTTCACCTGGGTCTTCAAGGATGTAGAGAGGTTGGCCAGGCAATGAATGAATGAATGAATGGTTTGACAGGATGACTGAAAAGACAATCATCATACCTGCTGTGTTCTAGGCAGTCTTGGGAAGATTTTTCCAGAGAAGGAGAACAGCATGTGCAAATGATGTAGAGATGCATGAAAAAACATGGCAAACTTATGGAATAACAAGATATTCAGGTATTTGAATAGAAGGTTTGTACAGAAGAAGATGCGATGAAATGAAGTAGAAAGCCCTGTTGAGGTCAATATGCAAAGTGTCTTAAATCCAATGTTAAGGTGTTGGTACTTCATCCTGAAAGAAGTGGAAAGGCAAGGTAGACTTTTAATCAAGGAATATCAGGCATTCACATGTATTTATTGAGACCCTAGTATATTCCAGACCTGTTCTTGGTTCAGCTTTATAGCCACCAAAAAACAGGCAGTGATTCCCGATTTCATGAAGCTGATAAGTCAAATGGGGGATGACAGACAATAAGCAAAATAAATAAGGAAAGTATATAGTACATTTAAAGCCAGTAAGTGCTAAGGAAAGAAAGAAAACAGGAACAAGTGAAAAGAAATGGTTTAGAGAAATTCTTTTGGATCATTTGAAGAGATTAGAGAGAGACTGGAGACAGAGATGTAAGTTAAGATTCCATTAAAGCATTCTTGCAGATATGAAGAGGCTAAGAACTGATATTATACAATGCGAATGAAGAGAAGGAGATGGAGTTGAAAGGATCAACATGACTCCATTGGGGATGTATTAGATATTAGATCGAAGAAGAAAATGAAGAATAAGGATTATGTTGTTTTCTCATCAGAATTTGAGTAATCATTAGTAAGTGAATTTAAAGAATCAAGTTTTGTTGTATACTTTGTTTACAGTTACTAGTATATGTTGCTTGACTTCTGTAGAGAATATTCCAAGAAGTACCAAATAGATTAAATTTCTTGAAATAGTTCAGTATAGCCAACGATATCATTGTTTCTAGGAAATGGCTTCTTGGTAGCTGAATGGTTGTCCAGTGATCTTCATGGGTCATCTTGAAAGCAATAATTGAATATATTTGTACATTTTTCTAATTATACTGTGAATCCTAGAGTTAGAAACACAGGCCCCCAGAAGATACATTCTGTCTTAACTCTGTAAATTGAAGAAATCACTAAAGTCTGGTAGTTTACCGTGAAAACTTATGGTATGTTTTCAGTGAATGGTAACGGATTTTACATTTGTTAACATCTCTGAATGTGATGATTACACTTTTGGGATCAGTGTCCATCATTTAGCTCAGATTTTCTTAAACTGAGACAAGATTGGGATGCCCTCAGATGCATCTCATCCCCATAATGTCTTGTCTGAGTCTCCTTGGTGACTCTCAGTGCTCCCAACCACCTGTGTCGTTTGGCATCAGTGCCTGTTGCCACAGTCCTGGCTGCTGTATCAATGACAGTTCCGTCCTTGTGTGGGCGAACTGTGGAGACAGATGGTTCCTCGGTACAGGATAGAGACTGTCGGAGGGAGGGCTGAATACGAAGCTGGAGTGTGGCATGTGGATCAAGAGCACTAATATCAGAAGTTAAGCTGGAGCAACTCCATGTCTATTCACTTTCAAGAAGTTCCTGGATCAATCAGAAAGACTATTGAATTTTTCTTTAAACTAGAGGTAGAGAGAAATTAACAGCTAAATGGGGACTACCTTGTTCATTATTCCTCTCTTCTAGCCAGGATCCAGTTTAGATGTGTCATTCGTTGGTCACTGAGGAAGTGTTGTTTCTAATTTAAAAGTCCACTCTGGGTGGGTACCAGATTGACTACATTTTTCCCAGGTAAAAGGAATAGCCACTACTCTAAGGTGATACTGGAGTCTAGAAAGGAGGCACAGAATTGCAAAGGAGAGAGTCCCCTTGGAAACTGGTTGCAAGAGGTGAAAGAGTACATTTTGTAAACTTTACCTAACTGCAGCAGTAGTAAGTTTTTTTTCTGAGGGGCAGGAGTAATTTTTAATAGTGAAATAAAATAATATTTTATTTCTTTTACTTAGGAAAAGGGCTTTAACCAAATCTCCTTTTACTATGGCCATATTATTTTACTTTTTGCTTTTGTGTATTAGTTGTGGGGATAAGGAGAAGAGAAAGATTCAGGGTAACAAAAAGACATCTTAGGTGTGAATATAGAAGTGTGCATCTGAGAAAACTCATTCTTGCTCTGGGTCTTCTTATAGCAGAATGAATGAATGAGTGAATGAATGAGTGAATGAATGAAAGGAAAAAGAAACTCATCCCTGTTCTGAGGGAGATGAAAGGCATTTTCTACAGAATACTTTCTTTGTGCAGGTAGGTTTTTGTCACCTATTGGTTATCTAGGTAACGAAAGTCTTGTCCAAGGTAAAGTGGTTTTCTAGAGAAGAAAACAGGGATCTTGGATAAAAATGAATTAACAAGGTGTCAGTTTGTCCTGAGGCTGGAAATTGTCTCTTCATTTGAATTTTGTCATCTCCCTTCTCTTTTTCATACATGATGTGTGTGTGTTTGTTAACACATGTATGCATGAAAACTTGCAGGCTCATGCAAATGAGATTTGGGAACGAGAGTACAGAAAGAAATATTCTTGTTGTGCACAGAGCTGCATAGACTCAAGCCTCTAACACGGCCAGAAAAACCATAGCCAAACCTGCCCCCTCGTGAAGCCCAAAACTCCTTTTCACCAAATAAAGATGAAGGTAGACACAAGAAAGTTGGACCTCGAGGATGCCATATGAGTTTGGTATGCTTCTTGTACACTTGAAATGTGTTGCTTGTAAAATCCTGATATAATCATTCAGCATTTAGGATGATTTTATTCATTGAGATAGATTGAGAGATCAGATGCCTGTGGTACTGATACCCAAGAGCAAAGCAAGAACAGGGAAAAAGGCAAATTTGTGGCAGTAGAAACTGGCAAAGAAGAAGTGAAAGGGAGGAAGCCAGTATTTTATTGATAGTGGGATTCCCTGCAGCACTCTCCAAATCAATACAAAAAACTGAGATTTCAGCAATTCTAGTTTTTGTGTTTATAAATATACAGACCCCAGAGCAAGAGCTTTGGGGGATATTATCATTCAAGATTCAACAAAAGGGACAAAGTAAATTAAAACATACTCATGTTAGCCGAAGAACCAACAAGAAGTCTTCCTGAGATATTTCTCACTCCCTTTCCACCTCATAAATTATCTGGTAAGCAAGAACTTCAAGAATTCTGGGAAACTCTTAGGAAATTCCTGTGTTCTAACCTTGGAAAATACTTAGACTTTATTTGTTTCAAGGTGACAGAAAACAGTACTGATGAATGCATATTTGGTTTATATATCCATTCTAAAGAATTAAGTCCAAATTCTGTACTGATTATTTTAAAATATTACAATAGTAATTTCAGAAGGTTACAGCCAGAGGCCTCATTTTCTGATTTCTCAGCCTTTTACGAATTTTTGAAAGGCAGAAAGCTGCGTATAATCAATCCTGAGATAACCTTTACAAGTCAATCCCTCACACAAGCCTCCTCTCTGGTAGACAGATGCATCATGGAGAATTTGGCAAGATTCAATCAATAATTGCAGTAATGCAAGTAATGACACCAGTGTGAATACTGCTGGCTTAGATATTTCCTGTTTTTCAGAAGGAACAAATACCCACTATTCCTGTCATTTTAAAGGAAAGAAACAAGGACCATTATTTCCTTGGCTTAATATTAATATTAAATGGATGCCCATGGAATGTTATCAATGAAAATCTGTGTTTAAAGTAGGTAATATATTCTAAATGCTTGGCTCAGAATTTTCTTAAGAAACAGCTCTTAAAATCATGAAGTGAATGACAGCATTTCTGAATATGCTGAAGTTATCCACTTAATGTGGCTACTGACAAATTAATAAATTAATGGAGACTCATTTTATATCTGCATAATTTTCATTGATTGGACAGGGCTCACAGACATCTCACTGTTGAATGGGAGTTGGGAAGGAAGAGTGTGTGCTGTTATAAATGACTGGCCTTACTCACATGCCAATGTTATTTTTATAGTTTTCAAAATCATAGAGTGGTTTTTTTCCATGAGGGATTTTTACTTTCTTTGTGGTTAGAAAAATCAACCTGCAAGATGGTAAAAAAAAAAAAAAAAAAGATTAAATTCTCAAAGAAGGCTGTCATATAAAACTAGGTCATCATTTTAAATTGACAAAAGGTTGTGAGTTAGTTTGTTTTTTTTCCTTTAGATGATAATTTTTGGGAGATAAACAGCTAAAAATTTCCTAGTTGGCAGGAGGGTTTACTTGGACCTGTTTTTATTCCCAACATAGCTTGCATGGAATACATAAATAAACAAAAACAAAACATAACAAAAACCTAAGTATTCTTATTCTAAATTGATGGGGAAAGGATATGGTGAAAGAAAAACAATGGATGATTGACAAGGTGACCTAGGATGTACCTGGAATCTTGCTACCAAATTGTGGTTTGCAGATCAGCAGCATGAGCACCATCAAGGAACTTGTTAGAAATGTGGAATCTAAGGACCTACAACAGACCTACAGAATCAAAATCTGCATTTTAACAAGATCCCCACGTGTTTTGTCTGCACATTAAGTTTGTGAGAATTTTTTTCTACTGCTAGTGCTGTCTGCAAAGGAGAACAAACATTTTCATGTGGTATATAACTGAAGTCATTACTTAATGTGAGGAGGGGAGGAGAGAGGAAGAGGAGAAGAAGAAGAAGAAGAAGAAGAAGAAGAAGAAGAAGAAGAAGAAGAAGAAGAAGAAGAAGAAGAAGAAGAAGAAGAAGAAGAAGAAGAAGAAGGAGAGAGAGAGAGAGAGAGAGAGAGAGAGAGAGAGAGAGAGAGAGAGAGAGAGAGAGATTCATAGGAAAACTTATGACAATAGCAGGTCCTTTGCAGAGCACATTTTGCAGAAGAGCTACATTCTTCTGGTTCTAACTTTGCATACATCTGCAGTGGCTATTAGAAGTCCATAGAAAAATAGATATGCAATTAGTGTAGACATTTACTTCTTTTTATTTGTAAATATTAACAATTGAAAATCTCTGTAAATTAGTATAAATATCCAAGTCTTCTCACAACTCTGAGGATAATCAGTAAATAACAGTTAGAATAAATAACAGTTAGAAAAAATAAAGAAAAGTAAAGACCCAAGTTATACAAGTGCAGTTCCTTAGCCAAAATTAGTCCTCAAGTTTTACCAATATTTTGTTGAACATTAGCACCACACCACATTTTAAGTGAAAAAAGAATTAATAGTTATTGGGCATCTATTGTATTCTGGGTCCAACTCTAGGCTGCGGAATAGGTTTGATTTTTTTTTTTTTTATAGAGACCCAAGTGAGAAATCATTTTCCTAATGAGGAAATTGTGGCTTAGCAAAGATAATTGATCAAGGTCACAAAGCTAGTAAGTGAAAGAGCTGGGATTTTATATTGTTTAATCTGATGCTAAAACCTCTCCCAACAATGCCATGCTGTTATTGTATAAAAATGTTAAATATTTAGTTACATATGTACAATTATTAAGATACTCTGATTTACACGAAACCAAACATTTCTTTTGCCAATTTTATGGTCTTGAATTTTTTAAAAAAGGCTGTGTATTGTTAAAAATAGATATCTGAACTAGGTGGGCCCGAATGATAATTTTAGTAAAAATTCAAGTACTCATCGCCAGAGAACAGAGAGATGACATCAATTATAGCATTCTGCCTGAATTAGGCTTTCTCACAGTTGGGTATACCACCCTTTATTTACAGCAGTGTGATCTCCAACACAATTCAAAATATCATTATCATCCACTACATCAATATCAACCCCCTTTCATCTTGAATAGTTAAGGGAATTTCCTGAAAATTTCAGGTGGAACTCTAAAGACCATTGTCATGTGTAATCCACATAGTACATGTATTGGCCCAAGAAATAGTTAAGATATTAAGATGTGGAAAAGATGTGTCTGTGTATGTGTGCGTGCGCACGTGTGTGTGACATGCAAGTGTATGCACACATTGGTGCACCTGCATTAATTGGAGTGTCAAGCCTTTGACATAATTAACACAAATGAGCAAGAAAGGCGATGGTTCTGGGCTTTCTGCTTTCACTTCAGTCAGGACAGTTTAGCTTTTCACTGTTTAGTAAATTGCTATTCCATGCCAACTGTGCTGCTGTCATACACATAAAAAAATCTTGAACACTATTGTGTTATAGAAACTCCTCACTTCATGATTGAGGAAACTAAAGAAGATTCAGAACCCATGACCACTTCATGTGTACCTGCTGTATGCTAGGTGATGTGCCAGAGGTCTCATGTCTTTGTCCGTATGCTGACTAAGAAAGTAAATTTGGTAGAGATAAGTTACTTTGTCCAGGTCACCCAGGAAGTCAAGATAGAACAAAGGCTAGAGGCCAGGATTATTAACCACTGAATTCCTGCTTTTCCCAGAATAACTTATTGGTGACATAAAGAGAAGACACTTTGACCTTTCATCTTATTCCCAAGTTGGATCATTGAACTCTGTTTTATATTCTTTCACTCTACATAAAGGTTACAATACTAATTGACAACCCATAGAATATATATATATATATATATATATATATATATACTTAGCTGTTTTTCACTATTAAGCATAGATAATGCATAGAGTAACACTTTCCTATTGTTTTTTCTTGATGGCCAATAATACCAATTAACAGGATGGTTAGTTGGTGTCCAAGCTGCCATTTGACCATTTGACTCTGGAACATTTTTATTTTATCCAAATATGTACAGATATACTGTGGCATAGGAAATTCTTATTATTTCAGTAGATCTTAACTCATAATAAAATGGGCAATAAAATGTATCTCATCTTTTTGTTTTATATTTAAGCAAAAAAAATGATTCTTCCCCATATGGATAAAACATTAAATACTCACAAAGCTACTTTGCTCATTTACTTCACATATGGGACAGGAATAAAAATATCATGTGAAGGACTTGTATGCATGCATATAAGCATAACCAATGAACACAAGACACTGGGGGGGGGTTAAGGTATGCCCGGGAGGGGGGGCAATGAGAAGATATGTATACATGTAACACAATAATATATATTACATAAAAACAAAATTTAAAAAAATATATATCATGTGAATTAATTTCAAATATAGTCTTAAACTTGATCCATGAACCTGATGTTATAATGGATCATGTCTCTTCATACTATATTTTTCCATTAATTTTTTCCCCAGTTAAATCATAAAAGAATCAAAGCAATAATAAGGAAAAAGTGTTCTAGTTGGCCACCACTTGAGTTAAGAATAAACTAAGTGTGAGATACAAGAGGAAGTGTGATCCACTCAATATTATAGGTTAGACAGTGATCAAATTAATTATAATCTGGTAAATTCCTGGCACATTTTCCTTCTTTTAATGGCACCTTGCAATTCAAAGGGGTAAGATAATAAGAGAGAGATAAATCAAAAGAGGAGGAAGGAGAGAGTTCTGTAGATGAAATAATTAACTTTTTTAAGGGTTCCTTTTATGGTATTTGGAGTTTCAGAAGATTGAGCATTTTGGTCCCCAAAATGTCTGGGTAGATGACTAAATCTTATGATTGCACCTGGGTTAGAAGTATACTTATGAGCTAATGATAGTATATATCTTTATATTCTGCCCAGGGGAAAAAGAGGAAAGCAGATATGAGGATAGTAAATGAGTTTTAGAAAAATAAACAGTGAATAGCTCTTCCTTGCCAAAGATCAGCCAAAGATCAGCAACTAAAATTTTAATTTGACGCTTTTTGTATGATGACAATGACAAAGCATGTTCCAATTTATAGAAGTTTTGAGTGGCAGCAGTAATTGCTATTTCAAAGAAAAAAAATAGAAAATTATTAAGAAAAAACTGTTTTTCTTAATGTTTTTTCTTATTCACATTTTCAGTAGCAGAAAAGCTATACAGAAAGTTAGCCTAAGTATAACTTAATGTAATAGATGCCAATGAATTTCTAAGTTCATTGGAATTTTACAAATTTGCCAACATCTGTTAGTGGACTATTGCCTCAAGTGTCTAGTGTTTCCTAAATGAAAATTAGGTCCTTGGAGGACTTTTAGTTACTTCTCAGCCATTAAGGAAATAACGAATTATGACATGCTCCAGTGGGAAGGAACCTTTCGTATCATCTAATCTAGTATCCTTATTATCACATTATAACTAAAACACAGAGAAGATAAGTAACTCCTGAAGTCTAATAGGATCCATTTTAAAACTTCTCCAGCTTTTTTCTGCCTTTCTCCTCTGTCTTATTCTATATTACCTGAGCTATTTATACAAAGTTAGAATTTTAAGAAAAATTAAAGATAATCTAATTTCTTCTTTCCAATGAATAGCTACAAGCATTTGTTAAACCACCTTTACTGAGAATAAATTCCCCATCATAAGATTGCAGGGCAGTTTTTATGACCACAATGAATACTTTCTGAGAGATTCCTCACTATTATTTAAATATACAAGCATTATAAAAAGTAATTAGTTGACCCATTGCCAAATCATTCTTAACCTTTTGATTAAGATAAGAACAGTAGTGGTAAACATTATGATTAATGTTATAAAATTGGAGGATCTAGTGAAACAGATCATGTTTAATAGTGCATTAAAAGGACACTTATCAACCAGCAAGAGTTCATTTACTGTCCTAAAGAGTGATTGGGCACTGGGAGGAAAAGGGCTAAGTTAATAGGATTATTTAATGTCCCAAATTTTTCTTATTTCTACTCAATATTACCAGTTTCTGTCTCTCTCTCCTAATTTAACTATGGAAGGAACAATTGCATCAGCAATAGATCAATATCTAATTTTCAGAAGTTAATTTTTTAAGAGAAACTTGGGTACTTTTAGGGGGAAAAGGCATAACGATACATAATGAAAAATACTGTAACTATCCTGGCAAATTTTCTATGTGAAATTCCAACAGAATCCATCAATTATAGTAAATGACCAATAAAAATGTTCAATCAAAAACTCATTTTAAGATACATTGTTAATGAACTGTACATAATGGCGCTTAATCAAAACTAGACATGATTGCACAGGAGAAGTTCCTCAGGACCTCAGGAACACCATTGTTCCGAACAAAGATAACCATAAAACTCTATAATTAATAGCCTACAGTCATGTAGAGCTCTCTGGGGAAACTCGGTTTCATAACAAACTCTATTGTTTTTCAAAGCACAGGAATTGTGTTTCATAATAGCACCAATGCCATAAGCGTCATTTTTCAGGCTGTTTTTATTTGACATGGAGCTTTTGATGGTTTTTCCACACAAAATCAGTAAATGAAGCTGCTGACCACTAAAGTTGAAACAAATAAATTTAGCCTCTATTTTACATAATCTACAATCTAGAAATGACACACTATCTTTAAAATATATATATTCTTAATAGTATATTTGTGTCAAATAAGTTTATAGGGAACATTTATCACTCCTGGGATGACAGTGTAAAAGTGACAGGTAACATAGCATACTTTAAAATGTTGAGATACAGAGCCCGTAAGGTACAAAAGCACATACAAATGAAAAGTTTAGAATAAGAAGCATAGAAGATTGTGAAAGTCACTCTGTTAAATCAACATTTACCTAATCAGCTGTGTTAAATTTAGTATGTGAGTTCAAATACTTATCAATTCTCAGACTTCAATATGTCTATTATTAATAATAATACTATGCATTTAATATACATGTAGCCAATATATGAACCCCAAAGTATAATTTTCTTTGCCAATTTTATTGACAGAATAAAAATAAAATACTTAAGGTATGCTTGCCAAAAACACACCTGGAGGTTTGAAGTTTATCGATCAGAAATCAGTGTTGCAGTATTTTACTGCTATAAGTTTGGGCCAAGACCATTGGCTCGAATGCTAATGTATAGTTTTGGGTTTTTTTACATATATACATACTACATATAAGAGGCCTATTTCTAAATATGCAAACTAAAATGTATTTATGGCCTATTCAAACTTGAAATAAGCCAATGTATATTTTCAAGCCAATCAGTTTAATCAGAGTCCTGTGGAAGTCAGTATTCAACAACTCTTCATATATATCACATGGCCTCTTGACCCAGCTAGCGTGAAAATTATAGCTGAAAATTTGAAAAAAAAATCTTATATTTTCCCATGAAGCCTTATAAGCAATGTGGTAATTATCCATATTCAGAGATACAGGGAGGGGGGGAAACAGAACATATATTTTTAAGTGCTAGAGCTCTCACATGAGGTACATTTGCCATAGATTAGTTTTTATCCAGAACTCATTGTGAAGCAAGCATGTTTTTATCACTGCTGCTACCTTAATGTTCTATAGCAAATTCTCCAAAATGGTACCCCTTTTCTACTCCTGGCATCAATGTACAGGCATTGGAAATAAGGTTGTTTCTCTGTTGTCCTAATTGTTTTTGTGAGTTTTTTGATAGACCTATTTAAATCCATATTGGGGCTACTTTTGTTAGTCATTGCTTTTTCTCCTCCTAAGTGTGCTGTTTACCCATAGTAAGTAACCAAGGATGATTATTTTCAATTCTAGAACTCATCAGTTCTGCTTCTCCATTTTTTAACCATTACTTTTTATTCTTTCTGTACCCTGCAGCATTTCATGAAATATAAAACATAATGAAACATTCAGACATTTGACATTCTCCTTATGGATTTTCAGAGAAGCAACAGTGTGCAAACGCTTTAGCTTTCATTTCATTAGTTACCTCCACTCTCCTACAGCATTCTCAGAATCGCAAAGCAGTTCCATCTGTACTTGCTGGTTGGCAGGGCAACCTGTTTTCATCATTGTCCTCATGGTCATTATCAACATCACCACCACCATTCTACTTCCTCTTTCATGGGGGATTATACAAAAGCCAGATTAGTGTATTGACAACCATTTATTGTAAACCCCACTCCAATCACTACTGGTTCCAGGTCAACCTTAATGGGAGATGGAGAGATACAGACAGGCCGTGGAAGGTGGGGAGGTGGGCAGTGACAAAGTGAGAGCACCTAGTTCCCAGGACCTTGTAATGCATAATGTTCTCTCTCACAATTCTATACTATAGCTTTTAGAATTTCCCCAGAAATGAATAATTTCATAGAAAAATTCATGTGCATGCATATGATATTGAGCAAATATAAAAATAACTAGTACAAAAAATTAAAATTGAAAGTTCCTCTATTAGTGTCCTTGCAATGACCTCATAAAATGATACTTGTAAACATTTGTCTCCACACAGAGAGCCAAGCCTGGGTCCCTTTCAGTACATAATCCATAGGAAGGCATACCAGGTTTTTATAGAGAGAACGTAATTTCTCAAAGGCAGGATAGTGTATAGGGAAGATGAAATATCAGGAGCCAGGAGACCCCCATGCTAAGGATCACTTCGGCTGCTGAATTGTTATTTCAATTTGAGGACCTTTGCATGTAAAGAAGAATGGACTTTACTAAGGTGTTAGAATCTCAACTACAATCCCATGGGTCTTGGGCCTCACCCTTGGCTTTCAGCCACAATGCAAATGTTTGCAGAGCCTAAGCTGGTATGCACCACTGCCCTTGTCTCACAGCTTTCGCCTGTTTTCTCAGAAAGGAAAAGCCTTACTTTATTTGCTACATTCCTGGCCTGTCTGTGGGTAGCAGGGATTTCCCAGTCACCCCAACTATGCTACAATATTTAATGTGGCACTGCCAGGTGACCTTCAAGCATTTTCTCCCTTCAGGGTGGCTTGAGGTTGCCATGAAGGATTCTACAGCTGGTATTTTCCTTCAGGACAGGCTATTTGTGTCATTTAAGTCAGGATAGGGTTTTAATGTTCACCTTTGTCCTTTGTAGCATCTGAGTCTCTCTTCGTAGGGTCCTTTATTATCTGAGAGAACTCACAATTTACAGCTCAAGCAAATTTGTTCATCATTATTATTTTCTAGCCAGGGTTTAGTGGTAACAGACTTTTTCTCCTAGAATTTTCAACCAGGCATCTTAGATTCAGAAACAGATAGCCTTTTTTTTTTTCCCCTGACAAGGCTACAAGTGAACCAATGAGAGAAATTGAGGCCCAGAGCTAGAATGGAGCAAGAGTGAGAGAAAAAGATGAGAGAGAGGGAGAGGGAGAGGGAGAAGGAGA